>JAUTDX010000433.1:0-129207 GCA_030844895.1 Ambrosia x helenae | reverse complement strand
TGGCATAAGGTTTATGTCTTGATGTTATAATCTGGTTTTTTTTTTTAAGAGCAATAGGTTTTTTGGCATAAGTTTATGTTTTGATGTTATAATCTGGTGTATGTGTCTGTGAGAAACATATGTTATAATCTGGTGTATTTTTTGATGTTTTTCCTGAGAAACATATGTTTTGATGTTTTTCATTATGTTCTGAGAAACATATTTTTTTAACCTTTTTTGTGTTTACTAGTATGATAGTTTATCTGGTATATTTTTTTTAATTTGTAGCTACATTTGTTTTTGTTGGCTTTATTTTTACAGGGGCTCTGAACAATGAACACTGTTTTGTTTTCCACACCCTAACGGTACTCAGTACTGGGTACCTAATGTTAGTGCTGAGCTAAAACCAGTCGTCGGCAGTGTGTTCCACAGATGGGGGGATGTTATATGTATGTACAAGAGATATGCTGAGGAATTCTGGTTTCTCGTATCGTAAGGGTCAAACGAAGACTAAGAAGGGCGCGGCTGAATACAAATACTTGAGGTGCAATAAGGCATCAAAACCTCAGCAGAATGAAGTTTGACACACTGAGCGAGTCCTCAATGAAATTAAGGCAAACCTTCCTTTTCCTGTGACCGATTGCAAAGCTAATCTATTGGTTAAAGTCAGTGGCGAAATGTCATCATTTGAAGTTGTAAAGTTTGTGGAGGAGCACAACCATGTACTTGTTGAAGCCGTTCAACCGTGACCTGACTAAAATAGCAAGAAAGTTGCCTTTTTCTTCTCAGCAGTTCATACATAATATGAGCATGAACAAAATCGGCCCCGTTGTTGCTCACCGTTGTTTAGTTTCCATGAAGGGGGCCAACACAATGTAAATGGTACCCCAACAGATTTCAAGAACTTTGCTCAATCGATGAGGCTTTTATCGGGGATAGAAATTTCCCCAACTTGTTGTTGATCGACTGCGTGATCGTAAGGAAGGGTTACCAAACTTTTACTATGACTTTCTTATTGTGGGGGGGAAGTTGAAATCCCTTTTCTGGGCTGACGAAATATCAAAGTTGAATTACGAAGTATTTGGGGAAGTTTTAGCTTTGACGCGACTTACCACACCAACAAGTATTTTTGCTAGAATTTTTTTAAATAAGATGGCAAATTATTTTTCTGAAATTAACTTTCTTTATTATTTTTTTCATCAGATACAACATGATTTTTGTTCCGTTTACTGGAGTTGATCACCACAAGCAAGTGCGTGACATTTGGAGCAGGCTTGATAGATAGTGAAACGGTGGAGTCATATAGTTGGTTGCTTGGAATCATTTCTGAAAGCTCATGGTAAGCAACCAAAGCTAGTTTTAACCGACCAGGACCTGCAATGAAACAAGCTATCTCAATTGTTTTCAATGAGTGTCGACATCGGCTCTGCATGTGGCATATCATGAAGAAGATCCCATTGAAGGTATTTTCCCCATGTTGTCTTTTAACAGATGTTTTTATCTTAAACATATCAGAGGGTTATAATGCACCAGACACAAAACAGGGTTTACTAAAAATAATCGCCACTTTTTGTTTTTATGTTGCAAAATGTTTACAACAGATGTTTTTTTTAAAACATACCAGATGGTTTGAAAAACTGCACACTTTTTATGTGTTAAAAAACACATGTACTTTGGTATTGCTTTTCAAATGTTTTTCTGGTGTTACATTTTTACAAAGTAACTGATATTGCTTTTCAAATGTTTTCTCTGGTTGCAATTGGTAATATTTAAAAAACTTCACATTTCATTTATGTGTTAAACACACATGTATGAATTACACATTTTTATGCATTATAGTATCTAGGGATAGCTTCCTTAAAAAAAATAATCATCAAACATTATTTTACAAAGTAAAGTATTTTTTTTTTACAATGTTTTTTTTTTCTGGTGCAGAATGGTTATAACAGATGTTTTTTTAAAACACAATCAGATGGTTTAAAAAAATGCACATTTTTTATGCATTCTAGTATTCGGGGATAGCTTCATCATTTTTTGGTTGTCCCAAAAAAATAGATTGCAGGTGATGTGTTACGGAATTCCGAGTTTAGAGCGTTGCTTCATCGACTTGTGTGGAATGTGTATATCAAGCCAAGTACTTTTGAAGCCCGCTGGCATGCATTGCTCGAACAGTTCAACTTACGAACCCATGAATGGCTGAATGACATGTACAACATCCGTGAGCAATAGGTTCGGCATTTTTTCGGGACATCCCATTTAGTTGCCTTATGAAGACCACGTCCCGTTGTGAAAGTTCAAACTTGCTTTTAAAGTCAATTCATCCAAGCGGAACACGCTTGTCCAGTTCATGCTTTGTTTTGACACTAGAATTGATAATCAGCGATACAGGCAACGAACAGCCGAGTACAAAACTTCATCAGCCACATACAAAAATTGGTCAGATCTGGCAATTGAGAAAGATGCTTTCGACACTTACACACACACACCATCTATGAAGAAGTGAAAAAATAGATTATCAAGGGGAAGCTGTCATTTTACATATCAAAACACGGTTCAGGAGGCTGGCGTTGTTGTGTATGATGTATGTCACCTTGACAAAATGAACAATCAGCCCATGTGTTTACGGTAAATCATTGTTTTTATCATTACCAGACTTGTCTTTTTGTAGTTTTTAATTCTTGTTTTTTTTTGTATCATATTATCCTTGATGTCTAATTTTTTTTTGTAGGTAAAATTGTATTCTGATGGCCATACCGTGTCATGTTCCTGCAACAATTTCACGCGCATTGGTTTATCTTTGCAGGCACATTTTTTGTGTTTACAGGGTGAAACGGGTTGAAAAGATCCCCCTCAATATGTTTGTGACGTTGGAAGCAAGATGTGCTCCCAAGCGCATTTTTGCTATTGAAAACCTTTATGAGGTCGACAACAGCCGCTCACTCTTATGAGGAATGAGATCATGAAAACTATGTTAGCGTGTGTTGATGTGTTACGAATTGATCCTGATGCACTTTCAGAACTTGCTGAGCAAATCGCGATATAAAGTGTAAAATTCTGAGCAAAGATGCTGGTGTTCAGGATGCGCCTGTTCAAGATGTTGTTGTTGAGGAACTTGTTGGCCAAACATTGGATGTTGAAATCACTTGCAACAACCCTGGTGGAATAAGGAACAAGGGATCTGGGGAAGTGTCGTCGGTTGGCTGGAGCATCTAAAAATGCTGTTCCGGACGCCCCAAAGTCACCAAGACTTTGTCGCACTTGTTATGAGTATGTCACAGGCCACGACTCCAGGAACTGTCCTTTGAAGCACAAAGATGATGATGTTGGAAATGAAGAAGCTTGCTCCAGCGACACACTAGCGGAGGCTAGTGCTTAAGTGTTGTTCCAATTCCCACCTTTCGAATAAGACGCTTCAATGCTATCTTTTATCATTCTAGTAATGAGCTTAATCATATGATGTTACTTTCTGCATAAAACAGCGTAGGAACATAAACTTTTTTTTTTTAATCAGAAAAATATTACTTTCTGCATAATGATAAGACATCTATTAATTTTATACTACATGTGGCCATAGCATTTTCATACAGGCAATAACATGTGTTTTAAAAATATAATATTTTTAGATAATCACAAAGCATGATGGGACAAACATCTACTTTTGTGTCATACTCCTTTCGATACACAGCCTACCCCCTTTTTAAAATATTCATCAAAAAAGTTTTATGATAGTAGGCCATATGATAGTAATAGTAGAGTTTTTATGTTGAAAGACCCCCAAAACAATATAGACAATTAATGTTTACCCAGTTATGTTTACCCACCTAACAAAATATAGACAATTAATGCAAAACTTCTTACTACTATAAATTGTGGGCTTATATTTTTGCATCAGACGAACATAAAACTTTTATAAAAAAAAAAAAGCCACAACAATGTCCAAAAGACCAGGGATAGTGTTGAAGTCACCCAAAACCGAACAGCAAGTCAAAACAGGTTTGTAACATTTTTCGTTTTTATTTTGGTTAATGTATTTGTTAGTACGCGATTTAATGAGACACACGTCGTGTTTAAATATCGCTTGATAATTAACACCAAAAATAACCGCTAAGTGAGAATATATTTGTAGGACGCGATTTAACGAGACACACTTACATTTGTCCTAATAAAACATATTTTTATAAACCAGGTTTTTATAAAAGGAGAATGTCTTTGTACTAATAAAACATATTTTTTCTTACCACAATTACATTTGTTCATCCAAATTAGCCAAAAAATACAGGCCAAGAAAATAGTCTGAGAAACACCTGTTTTTAAAATGTTAGATATATATATATTATATATATATATATTGATGTTTTGGTGATTGTTAATTTTTTTAGGGTAGACCTTACTTTTTTAGTGAACATAGTAGTATGATATGACTAGACATCTTTTGTTGATTTTTCCCTCCAAACCAAATAACATCAACTTGTGATATATAATTATTTTTTAACAGAAATACTACCCAATCTTTCTGGACATCTAGTCTATAACATATGTTTTAGTAGAGGGCATATCATACTACATGCATATTTTCCAACTTGTAAGGGTAGGATTTGGCCTAAACAGGATGATGGGACAATACACACATTACTCAATGTTTGTATGTTACGTTTTAGTAGAGGGCATATCATAGTACATGCACATTTTCCAACTTGTAAGGGTAGGATTTGACCTAAACAAATAATTTACATTAGTTTTTTAGCTAAACCACTAATTGTGTTTTTGTAGAAGGTTCAAAAGGTGTTGTGTCAAAGGATACAAAAACCAAGGAAGCGTAGGATCATTTTCTTATCAATGTTGGCAAGAGACTTCGAAAGATTGTCCCTAAAGTTGAGCAAACCCAAAGCTCCAATCAACGCGAATCGTATCCAATCGGTGCTTTTAATGCCACTCCTAAAGGGCTAAATGACCATCGAAATATTGTCCCTAAAGTTGAGCAAACCCAAAGCTCCAATCAACGGGAATCGTATCCAATCGGTGCTTTTAATGCCACTCCTAAAGGGCTAAATGACCATTTGCTAAATAGTTTTTAAAAAGGAACAAACCTACCTCCCATGAAAAACGAGCACCAAGCAACAAGATACCAAATCATCTGCCATCAAGAAACCCAAATTTACCACAACAGTCTCACACCTCAACTATTTGTAAACAAGAACCTATTTTTTTACCAAAAATTGATCCGCTCCACCACTAACACAATACACACCCCCGATTTGCCAAAACGACCCTGATTGTGATGATGGATAGGATAGCTTTGACGAACATTTCAAAGGTGTCGACTGGGATTTGTACTTTCCTAACCCATCTGTTTCAGTGCCAACAGCAAAAGCACCAAGTAATGAACAAAACATATCAACCGATGATGGATATGATAGCTTTGACGAACATTTCAAAAATGTCGACTGGGACTCGTATTTCCCTATTTACTGGAGTCTTAGCCAAGCCCTAGCCCAAAAGCCCTAGCCCAAGCCTGCGTATATACCAGGTTATTGTAGCCAAAAAAAACAATCCAAGTTCAAGCAGTGGAGTAGACTTGAAAGAACGTTTCTCGAAGGCAGCTGATGATAGTGTGGATTCCGTCAGTGAATGATTTTAGTTTTTAACCCCACCCCCCCTAGTGCATTAAGTTTTTTTTATGTGTCCATTTGTTTTATGTTTTTGCGTTATGTGACCTTTTTAGTTTTATGCTTTTTTTTTGGGCGTGTTTTTTTATCCTAGTTGTGCTTTGTAAAGGAGGGAGACTTTAATGTTTTTAGTTGTTCTATCTACTATCCTTTTTAATGTGTTTCAACTTAGTTGTTTTTTATTCACTTATTTGTATGTTTATATTTTTGTTGGCTTTTTTAAATGCGTCTTATGCCATTTTTTTGGGCAATGAAAAAAACAAAAAATGAATGTGTGCATATGAAAATCTTTTGGAGATTATATAGTACAATTAAATGACATGACAATTAACAATTGCTCTATCAAAAGCACAGCCTTTTATGAACCCCCTTTATTTTTCATACCATGTTAACTTTTTTTACAACTGTTTATTCTGACTGTTATTTTTTTTTTTTTTTGCAGAATTATCTTTTTTTAATGAATTTCCATTTGGTGTGTGTTTTGGGGTCATAATGTACAGGCAACTTTTTGATGAAAACCAATCCACGTGGGACTCCATGTACTTGTAAAAGATCAAAAATGTGTACATCAATATCTTATGAGATTTTGTAGTACAAGAACATTTATTGACATGACAATTGCTCTAAGGTTAGCATTTCTGAAACCCCTTTTTTATTTCTAGAGCAAGTAAAGTAAAGCAAAACCACGTGGGGCCCATGTACTAGGTTTTTGTCTTTTTTATAGGTTTTTTTTAACATAAAACTAGACAGATTCATTATTTTCTATCCCCCTTTTTCTTTTATATTTTACAATTATCGAAATGTTTATTTTCATGTCACATATAAATTAATGAACACATTTTTTCACTCATCAAATAAGAAAACATGAATTCTAATCCTAGCAACCCCCCTTGGGAGGTTTTTGAGCCCCCCCACCGTCTAATTCCAATTGCCCTAGAACCACCTCAAATTGACCGGTTATGCCAATTGCACCTAATCCACTACCACCCGTTGAACAAGTTATACCCCCTTCACCGGTTATACCCCTTGTTGTAGCTGAACCTGGCCAACACGCAATTGGAAGTATTGTGCCCCCGAACAATGTCGGTTATCCTGAAGTCTTAATCGCCCCTGAACCCTTGCCCCCAGACACAGACGCACATCCGTTCGACCAAGTGGATGTTGGTTATGTAAGTGACGAAGATTTTGATTGGAATGCGGCATTTGATTACGTTTTCCCCAAAGAATATCCGCCACCAGAAGACTACAACATACCGGAGGAGGATTTGCATGATGAAGCTAAAGCCCATTACACACCCGAATGGGCTGCCGGTTACGAATCAGACCCAGGTGCTGAATATGTTAAATATGTTCCAAGTTTCAACACCGAAGAACTATACAAATCAGACCCAGGTGCTGAATATGTTTCAAGTTTACGGCGGAAGAATGGGCTTTTTATGCGAAGTATGGTTATAAAATGCCTACTGCTGATGATTTGAGTTCACAACGCCTGTGGGTTACGGACGAAGAAGCGGCGTTTTATGATAAGTATGGTTATCGGATGCCTACTGGCGGTGTATGAGTTTTTCTAGTGCAATTATGGTTTTTATTAGTTATTTTGTTTCTGGTCAGCCTATTTTTCTTTTGTACTAGTCAGATATTTTTTTAATGCATGAATGTCTTGTTTTAGATGATTGACTTATTTTCAATATCATATTATTTTATTTTATGTCTTTTACTGTTTTGTAAAAGGAAAATGGAACATTTTGTTGGTGCTTTTTCTAATCATTATAACAAAACATATGTCTTTTCCCTTCTACAAAAATACAAAAACATATGTCTTTGTTCAAAGAAAACATATGTTTTGTTTAAAACAAAACATATGTCTTTTCCCTTCTACAAATATACCAAAACGAAAACACGTGTGCGTTTACTAATGTCTTTTTTGTGAAAAAAGGTCAGTTGTCATAATACAATGTGGGGCCCACGTGCATAAAATAAAGTGGGTTGTAAAAATACAAACACAAAAAAGCACTCTTTTAAAATACCTATGTTAAAAAATGTATTTGGTTGGGGAAGGTAAAAAACATGAAACAAACCAACAAAATAAAACACTCTTACATAGATAATAAGGATTATGGGCTAACAAGAGCTAAATGTGCCCACATTAAACCGACAAATAAAACGTGACATATAAACTAGATTGATTAATGATTCCCAAAATATCAAGAAGCACAAAACACACGAATATAGCCTAGAACCTAGCGATGCCCTACATCACGCGAATAAGACACTATAGATAATACTTAGACATAACGCAAGTGACAAATAGCGTATTGTAGCTTTCTTCTTGGTAATGTCATCTTCAAGGACCTTAACTTGTGTTTCAAGATTGTTCTTGGCCTTCAATAGACCTTTGATTATTCTCGAATGTCTTTCACACGTTGGATGGTCAATCCAATCAATAAATGGGCAGCTACTATACAGTATAAACATCATAGTAAAGGAAAGTCATCACTATAGTGATCAATTTAAAAAAATGAATATTTAAGAAGTTGTTTAGCGAAAATTAGTGTTTACCCTGTCAGGGCAAGACCAAAAACGTCGTCCGGGATTGTCAGGAGTCCAAGAAGTGCAAACGACAGCCAGCTTACCGCATCTACATATCTCCATAGAACGCGTACCCTTCAAAAGTATAGTAATGTAGAATTGTATGAGTGGCCCCTTGTATGAGTTATATGAAAGGTAAAAGAAGGTTGTTATATAAAGGAGTGGTATGGGGGTAGGTAGATAGGGGTGTTGGTTGGGATTGTTGGGTTTTAATATGGGTTGGTCAAAAATAATAAAGCTAGACAATAAAGTAAGGTCTACCCTAAAAAAAATGGTGTTTACTCCCCATAATCCAATGTTTTTTGAACAAAATATGTCATGTGTTTTTGTTTTAAAAAAAAACCCATCTCCCTGAAGCTACAGCGTATAAACATACTTTTCCTTCTATAATACATTGGTTCTGAGGAATCATTTTTTGTATAAAGGCAATCTACGTTTTTTTCCAAGGGGTAATAACAAATGTTATTTAAAGTTGCTAGTCTTGTGAAATCAAATTAGGGTCATCAAATTAGAAGCATTTATGTAATCAAATTAGCATGATATGACATCAATTAGTGGCCCATCATTTACTTATCAAAAAAGCCAAATGTATTACATCAAACCGAGAATGCTTAAAGAAAACAATGCCTACTTCAAAATAACAAAACATAAAAAGTTTTATCACACCCTTACAACACAAGTCCCATCATCACTTTAAAACACCCAACAAAATTAACATAATCTAGCATCATACAAACTAATTAATCCCAGCCGCCTTTTTGAGTTCGTCTTTCATCAGGTTCGCTTCAGACAACAGCATATGTGCGACAAATTTTTTCCTCAATGCTGCCAACTGGTTTTTTTTCATATGCCCCTTGGTTGTAAATCCACAATTGAACGGTCTATCGGACCCCATATACATCTCCATATGCCTCATTAAAAACACGCCACAATCAGTGCCATTTGCGGATGTTGCCCATCGTGTTTTAAACATATTAGCATGGCGCTTCTCATGCTCTCGGCTTTTTGGTGGCCCTTCAAATCGAGGTAACGAACCAAAATATCCATCTACAAAAATACCAAAAGGATTTACATAAGCAGTAAAAACATTTTTTGAACTTTAGGTTGTATAAAAGTCTAAAATATTAGAGTGCGTTACTAACCACTTTGTACGCCGTATGCTTCAGAAAGTAGTTTTCATTGTCCTTCAAGGGCGATTTTTTTGGGCACTTGCGCGGTTGTCAATTACGTTGATTTCCACATTCACTAGATCAAACACAATTAAGTAATAATGTGCGCATTCTAGAATTGGAAAAAATATCAAATCAAAACCCCGCAAGTCGGCCACTGATGGATCCCGGTAAACAGCCCCATAGATTTTTTTTCAAACGCTGCCAACCGCATTGCAGCATCCGATTTCTTATCCTTGAGCATCCAGTCCACCTTCAAACATCAGACAAAAATGTAAAAAACAACAATACAAACACGATAGCAGGCAAATTTTTAATGGTAAATTGGTTTGAATACTTACAATCACATTTGTGCCACAAAACAAACGGCGCGGCGCATCAGATGCTTTTTGTTTTTCTTTGTGGTTTAAGACGTCCACCCAAGCATCAATCACAAAGTTGCAAACCTCTTCCCCGACATCCATTGACTTCAACATTTGTTTTCCCAGCATTTGATTTTTGCCCTTAAACACAAAATCCCTATATAACCAAAGACGAAAGGGACGACAACTTATTTATCTGTAATCTCGCTTCTAGTTATATAATAGTAAAAAATACAGCATACTTACGAACTGTAGTAAACTTTATCCTCAAAATCTGCAGCCGTTGCTTCCCCCTTGGATATCCTGCAATTATATATTTTTAAAATTAGTTTTTGGATGATCATATGATGACGTTTTATCAACTACATTAGTAATGCATACATGTCCTTTTTGTGGTATCCAGGGCACTTTTCGAATATGAACCCCCATACACTAGATTCTTCAATTGTAATTAGCTCGTCCAAATCCACCGCCTTAGTGTGCGTAACAGCACTATCAGCATCTAGATCACACTCGGGTAATCTTCTTTTGGACTCCATTTCCTTGATTGCTGGCAAGTCTTTAACATTGATTTCATTGCTGGCACCTAAATGGAAGCGACAATTTGTACATTTTTTTTATATAGTTTCCATAGAAGTTTTTTTGTTGTACAAACATATATAAATTTTTCTTCACTAACCTATCTGTACAATGCTGTCAGTCGAAGCCTTTATTTCTGAGTCAACATCATGTTCTTCCTGGACACCTATTTATTTGTTCGTGTTTTTTTTTTGAAATAATTGCATACAAAATAACAGAATGTTATAAGTTTGCACCTTTAGTAATTTGACCATAAAAAAAATCACTCACTTTTCACCAACATGTAATCAAATATCTTAGGCAGGGCTGACTGACTTTTAGGTTCGTTCAGTTTTCCGGTACCTATAAAATTAGACGTTGTATTACTCTTTGTTGGTGACCTAAAGCAAACATTTGTTTTTTTTACAGCCTTTCCATCGTTTTTTGCCTACCCTGTTGACCGATTTTCCGTACACGTTCAACTTTCTCCCCCCTTTTCCCTATCCTTTGACCCCCCTAGTAAAATATTTAGAAAAATATATAACAGCATTTAATAAAACCACAGCAAAGAATTACAAAAATTGCCCATCAGAGTGTATTACCTTTAGCATTTGATCTTCGCACACTAACTTCCTTTCTCGACACCCACCCTTCGCAGACTATGATAAAGGTGGTTTCCCCCAAAAAAAACATTAGTTATCGACAAGGTTGTAAAAATCCCGATTAATCATCGACTAATCAGTGATTAATCGCTAGTCCCCACTTTACTGATTAATTTTGAACTAATCACTAAATTAATCAGTGGCGGTCCAGGGTTGTAAAAATCGCGATTAATCACCGATTAGTCGGATCAAATTTGTCCTAGTCAGACCTTAACAATTCAAAATTAGGTCAAAAATGAATTCGAACGGGTCAAAACTGGAGCAAATCGATCAAATCAAACAAGTTCTTACGTCAAAATTGGATAATAATCATGATTTATAACCAAAATCGATGAAACTCCATGAACCCTAGTTGCGTTTGATGGTTCCGTATGATGAAAGAATGAATGGGAGGAAAAAAGGGGATACGGTGAACGATATGGAGGTGATTAGGGCTATTTATGTTTAGGTATTTCAATATTTAACCCCAATACATATTAACTAGTTTATATTTGGCCCTTAAACTTCTAAATTTATACATATAAGATATAAAATTAACATTATATACGTATAAATTTGGAAAAATATATATAAAAAATCCAATCCGATTAATCCCGATTAATCTTGATTAATCCTGATTAATCCCTAGTCGGTACCTCACCGGCCGACTAGCGCCTAGCGAGTTCTACAACCTTGGTTATCGATATCCCAAAAAACAATGTTTTTTTTCCATATAAATATGTAATTCAGCACAAATAAACATATCACTTACCTTTCGCAACAGTGCACTTAGGTGTCGATATCGCACCAGACAGTTCTTTAACTTTAGTTTTTTTGCTAGTACCTGTAAAAATAGCCAAAATACTACTTCTCACATTCCAAAAACAAATAAACCTGTTTGTTTTTTCCATATAAAAGCCTCATTTTTTATGTCCGCTTACCATGTATGGTGTTTTTTGGCACATGCTCCAGATGCATAGCTTTCCCCCCGTCAGCAGCCCCTGTTTCTTCCTTCGTATCTGTTGTTTTTTTTTTTTTTTTGCACACATCAACTAACTGTAAACATATGTTTTGCACTCTTTTATATAGGCACACTAGTTTATATGCTTACCTTTATAGTTCAATTGCCGCTCAGTAACTATCTCCAATCCACACATTCTTCCTCAGTATCATCATCATCTGTTCAAAAAACATATATGCATGGATTTTCAATCCCCCCATACCATAGGATGATTTATTCATTTGGGGTGAACATATGTACCACTGTCGTCGTAGTCCACGAGTACCACATTACCACCGCTCAACACGTCCCCCGCAATGCCAGCTGCAATAACTATATTTTTACCCATATCATCAGCCGCCCCTGTGACGCTTTTTCCAACATCGGCTACTAACTGTTCATTCCCGGCATTCCCTATTTGTTTCCCCACTATGGAAACAAATTTGCATGACAAAATATTAGATAGACACCAAGTTACAAACAAGAAATAACTGTGCAAAAGTCTTTTTTTTTTATTTTTGTGTATCATTTTTTATTTTGTTTTTACCTCTTTTCTGTTTTTCATCAGCTGTATCTTTCACTTCTTCATTTTGCCATCGGCAATTCTCCAAACCACCTTTAAAAAACACACATAAGACACTAAAAAACATACATTAATTAAAAAAACATATGGTTTGATCGTTACCTGTTCGTTTCAGATCCACATCAGCCGCACCTGTTACCCTTTTTCCAACATCGCCTACTAACTGATCATCCCCGTCGTTCCCTAGTTCTTTACCCACTAGAAAACAATTTTCACAAAGGATTAGATTGATACAAAGTCTTTTTATGTTTTTTTTAGCTTTTTGCATTTGTCTTTACCTTCTTTCTGTTTTTCATCATCTGTGTCTGTCAATTCTTCTCGTTCCCATCGGCAATTCTCCAAACCACCTTTAAAAAACACCCATAAGACACTAAAGAACCCCCACCAAAGAACATACATTAATTAAAAAAATATATGTGGCGATAGTTACCCGTTCGTTCAATATCCATATGTTGCATCTTAGCTGGATCAGCAATCTTTTCTTCAACAAAGTTATTACTATTAATATTATCAACAACTTCCTTATCCCCTGGAAAAACGACCGCCCCATCGCCTGTGTCGTTTTCTGCCATTTCCTTTGTCGTTGAAAAAGCGAATCATACTTGCTTATTATACCAACCATCTCATCATCATCCGCAGCTTCATTGTATATCTCGCTTATCCGAAGTTCAACTTTCTTCCTAGTTCTACACATGAAATCAAGCAGTCGATGAATCTCCGCCTTTTTTTCCTGAAAGAACAAGTTATTCGTTAAGGGGCCCGACTCTTCGACATAACACTTTGTTTTTATAAGTTTTATGTAATGACTGATTTATATATTTTTTTTAGTTTCTTACATCATGTTTGGGTCGATTCATACGGTCATCAGCACCCGTTAAATAAGTGTTTCGCGGAACTGTGAGCCCTTTGTATTTTCTCAGGCCAAACCCACCACGCTCTATCTCCAACTTTTGACGGGTCTTCAACTTCTCCATGGTCCAGAACGACATAGCATCAATTGATTCGTCCAGCTTTATCCCGCTGCATTCGATGCTGTCCACGTAAAGACGCTGCGTTTTTTGAATTTTGTATCAGAGTTTGTTAAGTAAGTTTCTGTCATAAATTCATTTAAGTCAATTAATAACCAACTATATTATACCGTTAGTATGGTAAGTGGCCCTGCAAACAGGTATTTCGGATCTGACCTCCGCCACAAGGTCTTACAATTCTTTAACGACTCCATAATGTAGCCGCACCAATCTATGTTCTCAAATTTTGTCTCCCCATCTATTTTTTTTATGACGTTCTCCCGACACCTACCCTGATGATGACATTCAATCATCACAGTAACAAACAGCATTATAAAGTCTAATCGGAAAAAAAAACGTGTCCTCATCCTCTGCATTATCAATTTCTTCAACAATCTGGGTGGTTGGTATATATTGCTCATGATACCTACTCTTCCATTCCTCCACACGAACATCCATCGGGTCGATATCAGCTTTTGTATGCAGTTGGATACCTTGACAGGGAATCCCTAACAAACGGTGAATGCTTTCTTTATCAACCGGTATGTTAGCATTAGCTACCTTTATTTCCATGGTTGCTGGATAAAAATTATCCACAACAAAATGGGCAATTTTACCCGGAATCCCATCCATACGAAAATTCAACAGCCTTCCAAAACCCATCTTATCGACAGCAGCCCTCTGGTTCTCCTTTAACAGTTGAATACCTTTAAATAACTGCAAAGGAGATGAACGTGTAATCATTGACAACCACTTGTCTTTGCCCCTCTTGACTTTTTTTTTATTAATGGGCTCCACATCACCCTCTACCATGTTCTTCTTCCGCCTCTTACGCCCCTTTGCTACAATTTTCTCACTACTTTCATCAGATGAATCTACCAAAACTTTATTTTCAAAAAACACAAAAAACATATTAGTGTTGATCAAACAAAGAACGGTTGTACGTATTTTAGATAGTATACCTAAAGCTCTTTTTGCTTTGCCTGGGATTTCGTTAGCGTAATCGCTTAAAGAACTATCTTCTTCAGATCCCTCTAGTTGCACCTTATGTTTTACCAACATTAAGCGCGGGCTTCTCCTTGGTTTAGGCGTCCCCTTCATATTATCACTACACAAAAAACGCACATGCTTAAATAACATGTCTAATCCAAAAACGGAATTCCCAAATGGCCCTTATACACTACCCCCATGTTCAGAGAAATTTGTATACTATATCCAATACACTACCCGTTCAAAAAAAGAAACATGTATTTTTCACACATGATGATTTTTCAAAACTGATTAAATAACA
The DNA here is from genome assembly GCA_030844895.1 of Ambrosia x helenae. Taxonomy (NCBI): domain Eukaryota; kingdom Viridiplantae; phylum Streptophyta; class Magnoliopsida; order Asterales; family Asteraceae; genus Ambrosia; species Ambrosia x helenae. Next base: position 114,362 of record JAUTDX010000433.1, on the reverse strand, counting down.
TGTCTAGTCCAAAAGGGGTTGTCCAAAAAGCACGTTTTGGGAAATTTGTATACTATATCCAATACATTTTCAAACACCCAACTAATTTTCAAAAACCCAAAATTTGTATACTATGTCCTATTCACTACCTCTGTTTTTGTGAAATTTGTATAGTATATGCAAATACACTAGCCCTGGTTCAAAAAAAAATATAAACAAATGTGTTCGAACTTGCTGATTTGGAGGCATAACACAAGATAAAAATCAAATGAAAACCTAAAAACATCCACTAGAACAAATGTAAACAAATCGAAGACACACCCCCCTATTTTTTAGCTCCAAAAAACCCCAAACACACAAACAAACATATGTTTCGATCCTTTTGATTTGGAAGTATAACCCAAGAAAAAAATAAGAAAATGAAAACCTAAAAACACGCATTCGAAAAATAAGAAAATGAAACACCCATTCGAAGACTTACCCCCCTGTTTTTTAGCTCCAAAAAACCCCAAACACACAAACAAACATATGTTTCGATCCTTTTGATTTGGAAGTATAGCCCAAGAAAAAAATAAGAAAAACCTAAAAACACCCATTCGAAAAATAAGAAAATGAAACACCCATTCGAAGACACACCCCCCTGTTTTTTAGCTCCAAAAAACCCCAAACACACAAACAAACATATGTTTCGATCCTTTTGATTTGGAAGTATAACCCAAGAAAAAATTAAGAAAATGAAACCGTAAAAAACACCCATTCAGAGTTTATTGGGTTCGTACCTTTTGTTGAACACAAACACAAACCGGCTTTGATTTTTGTTGAACACAAACACAAACCGGCTTTGATTTTGTTGAAGAAAAGCAGTGGACACAACACCTTGTTTGAAGTGAGTTCTTTTAGATCAAAACCCTTGTTTTTGTTTGAAGTGAATTCTTTTAGATGAAAACCCTTGTTTTTGTTTTGATGGGAAGCTAAGTAGGGGCCAGTGATGTAGAATAAAAAACATTTGCTTTTTTTAATATGGAAGAGAGAGAACATGTATGGTGTTTAAGAAGTCTGTTTAATAACCAAAAGGTATACTATAGGGGATGTTGAAGCGTCTCCAGGTGATATGATGTCTGTTACAAAGACAAAAGTCTGTTACAAAGACAGAAGAGAGAGAACTCTTAAAAGAAAAAAGGACCATATTACCCTTGTCAACATTTAAGCAATGTTTATTTTATTAAAATAAAAGTAGAAAAAGCTCAGCAATTGATCAAAGATATTGGAGGGTTAAGATGAGGGTTTTCAAGGTTTTCTAAACTGGAAGGGGGTTCCAAAATATCCTTCCCCTATATATATATATTTTAACGACCAACAAACATTTCTGCCCGACTACTCAGGGGAGTCCCCACACTATGGACAGACCCCCACGACCAACCCAATGGAGGGCCCATATGTACCTCGGGCGGCTGACGTAGTCAGGCCTACCCATGCAGTTCCCGAAACCGGGAAAAACCCAACCCCTCACCCGCCCGTAGGCACGACGGTGAAGGATTGGTAAAACCCGGGCGAGATCAGGACTCGAACTCGTGACCATAGGCCAGGAGTCATCCATCATTGCTCATTATGTCCCTCGTGGGAATCGAACCTAGGACCTCCAAGAGGGATCCCTAGTCCATTCACCAACTGAGCTACCCGTGAAGGACATGATGCCGTTAATATAAAATCGCTAATAAAGTACAAAAAAACCTGAAGATGATGATGTATCCTCTTTAATCAAGGATCCAATAATGATGATTTATCTATCCATTAACAAATAAAAATGTAACATATACTTTGTTTCTTAAGATACAACAGAAATAACTCAAAAAGTGTTTACACAACGTTACAAACATTGTCAATACAATTGCACAACATGTTCATGCTTATTCCTCTTATGATCTTATCTACTCGACCCTCCGACTGCGTAAACCTTACCTTAATGCCTTGTAACACATGACCAAATTCAGAAAACCAACCAAAAGCTTTCTTGCATGGGACGTTACAACACACGCATTGCGAGTTGTCTTGTTGCTAGAGAACAACTTGTTCACTTGTGTTAGCTACTAGCTTCTTTAGAAGTCTTCTCACTCGACGTTACCTTCTCCACAAAACTCTTCATATCGTTATTATAGGCCATGGTGTCATGAACAATGGAAGTTGGTGTGTCCGGGCTTTGGTTCTCGCTTAATGTGGACTCCATTCGTTGTGGTTTCAAGGCGTCGTTCAAGGTATCTGATGATCCATCGCCTTCCAGTACCCGCATAATCTGATACATAGTATTATTTGTGATACTTGAAACAAAAATAGTTTGATGTTTCTTTTAACATGGAGTTAATGACCAAAATCGTCCCTGAGGTTTGGCCAGTTTTCCTACATCAGTCCAAAATTGAAACTTTTTACATCTGGGTCCTTCTGTTTTACATTTTGTTGCCAAATTCATCCCTGACACTAGACCCAGTTAACTACTGTCGTTAACTCAGGGGTATTTTTGTCTTTTTAGCGGTGGGTGGTGCTTGCTCATTTTGACACATTTTATATTAGCAATGTTTATAATTATAGTGATCCATTTTTTGAGCTACTCTATAATTTGAGCATGCCCAATTTGACCCATTTCGCGTAGACGAAAACAAAAAAACTTACCTGGCTCATCTTAGGACGGCGTTTAGCCGCATGACGGATGCTAGCTGCAGTGCAAGAAACCATAAGGGCCACCTCTTGCGGTTCATAGTTCCCTTCCAAGCGTGGGTCAACTAGCCCGTTGTAGTTTCTATGTTCCAACGCCTTGGCGAGAAGTGGCCCTGCCTATTTATTTTACCAAACAGATTATTAAACCCGCGACAGATGTTAAAAGATTTGAACAAAAGTGGTAAAAGATCAAACCCATTCGACTAAGCCCTCTTCCATGCGGTTACTGGTAGGATCAATCGGTTTCCTTCCGCTTAACAGTTCAAGCAACATGACCCCAAATGAGAAAACATCAGATTTTTCTGTAAGCTTTCCACTTGAAGCATACTCTGGAGCTAAGTACCTATAGTGCATCATTAAAAGTACATTAGTAAAATAAATTATTATAGTGTTAAATTGGGCATATTTGGATCCTATTGACAAATTATAGAGGTGTCAACCGTGTCGGTATTGGCAGGTTAAATTGTTCAACCTGAACATGACCCGCATATTTATTCATGTAAAAAATATCAACCTTAACCCGAAAACATTTAAAATCATGTGATCCAAAGACGACGCATATAGCCCATCTATTTAAACATGTCAAACAGGTTGACGGGTAATAATTAAGTTGTAAACGTCGGCTTGGTGGGTAGTAACAAACTGGTCAACCTGAACAGGACCGTATTAATTCAACAGGTCAACCTGAATACGACCTGTTTATTAAATGGGTTAACAAATGGACAAACCATCATACAAAGGTCATTACTATTGGCTACATACCCAAACGTCCCCACAACGCGTGTTGAGATATGAGTGTCATCCACAGAAGCCAGTTTAGCCAATCCAAAATCAGCCACCTGAATTTATAAAATTTATGATATAAGAATTTTGTAAAATGGATGTTTAAACTGTAAAGTACTTACCTTTGCATCAAAATTATAGTCTAGGAGAATGTTGGAAGATTTGATATCGCGATGGATGATCCGTGGATCGCCTGCAAGTTTCCAAGAGATGTTTTGTGTGATAAACTGTACTTTTTCTGTTGTTTGCTATGCTAAGACCAGACTCGACCCATACATTGTTTGAAGTCAGTTTATACTAACCCAACGAGCGGTCCAGCCCATAATAACATGTTTTGTAATTAAACAACTCCAACATGTATGAATGTGTAAGGTGGAAATATAAGTGGGTCAAGAGTTGGGTAACAGGTCAAAACGTACATTTTCTTAGAGGTAATCCAAAATATCAAAAACACTGAGAATAAAATGACTTAGGAGTTATCCACATTTAAGAATATTTTGGACCATGCTCTCTTATTCGACCCATTCACTAGTTAATAGGTCGAAACAGGCACTTCTTTGACACAAGTAACAAGGGAGAGATGCATACAATCTTCGTGTAGGTATGCAAGTCCTTTGGCTGACCCACGTGCAATCCGCATCCTAGTTTCCCACTTCATAACAGGGCAATGCTTCCCTGCAGAACAAAGTTTGTTGCAAATTATAATGTTCACACGCGTCAAAGTTCATTTCCATTTGTGTCAAACTAATGACAAAAAAACTCACCATGAAGATGGAAGTCTAAGGTCTTATTAGGAACAAACTCATAGACAAGTATTCGCTGTGCATCAGCTATACAGTATCCAACAAGTGATACCAAATGTTTATGATGAACTCTACTAATGATCTCAACTTCTGCTTGAAACTCTCTGTTTCCTTGATTACTGCCTGATTTCAAACTCTTCACAGCCACCTCATGCCCATTAGCCAGTATCCCTTTATGTACGTACCCGAACCCACCTTGTCCAAGAAGGTTCGCCTGCGAAAAACCATCAGTGGCTGCTGACAGCTCATTGTATGAGAAGTGGTTCATGTTGAATGCTAGAGGCATTTTCGCGGTTCTGGGTGAGGCCGCCCATTTGCCACTCACGCCCACTGGAATGCCTATCATTTCGGGCCTTGTAAATTGAATCACATGCTCATGAAGCGAGTCCGGCCATTGAGTTTTTGTAGTAGTCTCCACCTGCAGTTGCACCATGAGATGTCAAACAAACATGGCTCGACATGTTAATGACATGATTAAAAACATGTCTATATGGTATTAAAGCACTTAACGCGCTTATGATACCTTAACCCGTCTAAGTAATCATATTAACAGGTAGACAACACGTTTATGACCCGTTCATTAAACTAGAATATTTGATTTTTTAACCTTAACTAGTTGCAAGTTGCTTCACTTTGCCAAGTATTTATTTAATCATGTTAAACGAGTCGTGACCAATTTATCAAACATGTCCATATAACTGTAAAAATAAATGACACGTTAGTTAAACATGTCATGTTCGGATTCAATAGTCAGGTTAAACGTGTTGTCATGTGTGACCCGTTTAGCAGAACACGCTGTGTGAGTTCTAACAAACATGTGGTAGTTAAGTTAACGCGCAGCGAAGAAATAGTTTTTGAAATTGAAACCTGGGGGCGGTTTTGAATAGTAAGCAGCCACCTTCTGCTTCTTTTTCTTTTTCCTACAGCAGCATATAATACAAATCGTGACAAGCGTAACAAACACGAAACCAGCTATAGCTAGTCCAACAATGAGTGCCCCATTACTTGTATTAGAAGATTGTTTATGTGAGGATCCATTATGCATTTTGCGGTGGGAGGTGGTGGAGATCTATGGAATTGTGGCGGGCTCTGGAATCGTGGCGGTGGTGGTCCCTTAGTTGGTGGTGGTGGTGAGGAGAGAGGAGGGGAACGCGGTGGTGGTGGTGGTGGTGGTGATGGTGAGGAGGGAGGAGGGGAACGCGGTGATGGTGGTGGTGGTGGCGAATAAGGAGGAGATTTTGGTGGTGGTGGTGATTGCGACGAGTTTGGAGAGGGGGCGGTTTTAGGGGCCGGAGCCATATGAGGCCTAACAAAACTTTGATCAGGATCTCAAAACAGGATCAAAATGTGCACCATCTATGAGAAAAATGAGACTCTCATTCATAACTTTATAATCTTTTGTTGTGTCAAAGAAATGATGATCAAGAATCAAGATTAAAATTAAGGTATAGTGCATGAAAACCAAAGGATGTGTTATGATTCAAAATGTTGCATGGGTTGAAAAGATGAAAACAAGAGGTTAAGTGTAGCATTGTTAGTGATTATTATCTTAATTTAGAAAGAGCACCAGGTGTTGTGCATGTTACAGTCCTAAAAATATGGAGACTTGTTCAAGTCTATTTACAAGCCGAATTAGTTGTAACATCACTTGCATTTTTTCCTTACATTTTGGATCCTTTTAAACCTCTTGTATCCACATCTAAAAGGATAATTAATAATAACACAGGTTACAATAATATTGGAAACAAGAATAGGTTCCATACAAACTAAATCAATACGTCACGGACCCAAAGTCTGTTCTTTCGCTCTGCAGCGCACCTGAACAAAGAGCTTGTTATACCAACACCATTCGTCTCAAACCAACACCTCATTTTTCTTTTCATCTCACAACTTCGTCTCAAACCAACACCATGTCATGTACAGTCGCAAAAAAAAAAAAAAAAAAAAAAAAAAAAAAATACCTCATACTACCATTAAAAGCATATTAATTGCACTTGCATGAAGCCACCGCTACACTAAACAGAACCCATCCATTGTGTGTTCTTGTAACAGTCGTCAGACCCACGAAACACAACCGTCGCAGCTTTCGATGCCAACATAACTAATCCAGTAGCATATGTTAGGTCCAAAAGTACCAATTTGACATCATCATGAAGCACGTTGTTAGTTATGTATTACGCACAATGCACTCTTTGCCCTTAGTTATGGTTTTATCCCACTAGGTTTTTCATAGCAAGATCTTTAATAGACGTAATTACAAAATGTATTAAATAACATTTTTTATGGGATTCACTGTATATAAAAAGATTCAATTATATTTAGTTTGTTCGATTTTAACAATAAACACGTTGCATTAAGTGTCAAGTGTGTATTCGAAATTGTAGAAACACATTTACTTTACACGGAAAAAAAATTAACCGTAAGGTAATTTTGGCGACATGTAAGTTTGTGCTTTGATCACTTGTGCAATAGTATTTACAATTAGGTTTTGTATAAAACAAGTTGATGCCGACTTGCGCGTTGCGGCGAGATGTTGATTAAGAATGTATTTAGTGTCACTACGTGATATGCGAATATTTTTAAGTATATGTTAAACCTTCTTTTCATTTTGCTCGTCTTCATAACAAATCCAAGATAAACAATGATGTAACAAACAAATTAAATGGTTAGAATTTCGAACAGGTCTTAAGATGAAATTTTAGTATTGATTTTTTGCGAGAAGGAAAAAGGGCAAATATGAAAGGCATATGTTTGAGTCGATTAAACAAAGTGCAAAAACTAAATGTTTCAAAATGTAAACCCAACATCACTTTGTATATGTTGATTCAAAAAGAAAAATGACAATAAACATGGTAGTGACATATAATTTAATCATCGGATTACAATTTAAAGTTTTAAAATACTAACACTATGTGAGATATGTGCTTACCAGTTACCCTAACCGTGAGTCAAGAATGAAGAAAAAAAATGGAAATGGCATTTGCAATCGATTGAAGAGGTAAAAAAAATGACAAAACATGAAAATGAAATATGTGGGAAATGATTGAACAGATGGTACTTTGATGGAGATCCTGAGTTTCCAAACACACAACAAAATCTCAAAATTAAATGAAAAACACATATGCATTCATAACCCACAATCCTAGACAACCAAATCGGTTAACTCTTTTAATCAACTAACCAAACGACTATAATACAAAGAATAAAAGTGGCATATGCTTAGGGTACAAATTATGCATGTATGTCTACGAAAATAAGCATTCTCATTACTAACCAAACGACCATAAAAACTTACCATCAAACACACACTCACCGCGCGTCGTCATTCGTCAAAACAACCACCATGGTCCACCACAACCGGATACCAGCATCGTCGATTCTCAACACACCTCCGGCGTCGGCACCATTACTTCCCAAAACATCTCAGGAGCCGCATCAACACAACACGATCATCACTCAAACGGTTTTCACAAACCGAAGCAGAACCGAACCGTTTTCTCCATTGTCACTATTACTATTACGAATAACATTCACAGGATGCAAGATGTTAAAAATCGGCATCTATAAGAGATTTATACACTTAATAAGTCATAATAAGTTTCTGATAAACACTATTTGGGTTGGATGTGTTGAGCGAGAAGATGGAGAGAAGGCGTATCGGTGGACGAATTGGTGAATTGGATGACTTTATCTACAATTTCTTCAAGTTGTCTATGCACTCTGAAGCCTGTTTAGGTATTCTTCAATTGATTCGGTTGTGATTCTTCCATTTTGGGGGTGTTGGTGGTTATGACGTTTTAGGAAGTTCATCAAAAGATCATGATGACGGTTGGCGGTATACAGTTTTACATTGCGGGGAATAGATAACGCCGCTAAAGTGATTAACGGAAGTTAATTGTATCGTTAAGTTGGTTTTTGTATAATACTAGTATCATACCCGTGTGCGCGCTTCGCTGCGCAAACATAGTTCTAAACAAACATGACAACGTTTTGCAATCCTGCTACATTTGTCACTTTAGTCGTTAGTAACCGTATACACTTCACATATTTGAAGAATTGTGCTACAGGAATGGGGGAACAGCAAAAAAGTGACACCACCGTCAAATGAAGGGAGTACTTGGGGCTTGATAAAAAAGCTTAAAACAAACAGAACCCACCTTCTTCTCATTCCTCCTATTACCACATTTATTATTATTATTACTACTATTATTAATAATATTATTAATAATACCTCCACCAGTCCCACTAACATGAACATTATTACTACTCCCAATAATATCTTCAACACTATAACCAGAACTATTCCTATAACGATGATTATAACGACTGGTGGCGATGGATCTAGAGGAAGCAAGAGGAGACCTTATCCGAACCAGGAAAGTTTACTGTATATTCTGTTTATAAATATATTTTGTAACAGTTTATAAAATTCATATATATCGACTCCCATTTTTAGCATGTTATATACTATTTTATTTGTTAAACTTTCTAAAAGAATGTACACTAATTTATTTCTTCCTTTGACTTCGAAATGGATTTAAGTTTTTGTTTTGATATCATATGAAATTGGCTTAAAATTGCAGCTGGCAACTACTACGGCTGTTCCACATGCAAACCTTGACACCGGCGACCACCACCGCTCATCGCCATCCCATAACAGTACCGCTACTGCTGCTTTTGATCTATGGCCGTACAGGTTGGATCGGTGGCCTATTAGTCAAAATATGTGAATCTCAATTCTCAAGGCATCAACTACACTTACGGTTCTGGCAGGCTCGAATTCCGAGGCACCCTCATCGCCGATAGTACAATCGTCAAGACGATCCATGTCTTCAACGCTGCCGGAATCACTGGACGGCCAAACGTCGACTGGTGTCACTCACATAAACTTTTGCCTACCTGTGGCGTGAAAAGGGTTTGGTGTTGAGTACTGTTGATTAATTATGCTGCTGGGTGTCGGAGCATCCACCTGAAGCAAGACGACTTCAAATGTCGATGTCTTGTATCAGAAGCTACCGATCTGGATTGAAGGCTTACCTGTGTGTTGCAAACTCGTCACAGCAGATTGAAGAAGAACAGAGCAGCGATGCTAAGCTGTGTTGTACCGTACAAGTCACACGCATTTCAAAAAAGTTTTGGAGAGCGGTACTGTAGAGCTACAGTGGTTTTTGTGAGAGCAACATAAGTTGCTAAATATTTAATATATAATTTACACTCAGGCATAGATAAAATAAACACGTCTGAACATCATACTTGAAGCTTTATTAAATATCATCATATCTTAAAGAGTTATAATAAATAAAATTCATGTTCATTAGTAGGGGTGTAAATGACACCTAGCGGCTCGAGATCGGCTCGGGATCGACTCGGTAAAAAGCTCGAACGAGCCGAGCCTTAACGAGCCCGAGCCCGAGCCTGAAATATGGCTCGTTTAGTTATCGAGCCCGAGCTCGAGCCCTAGATACAAAGCTCGATTGGGCTCGCGAGCCTAATCGAGCCTTAACGAGCTAGAGCCCGAACCCGAGCCCGAGCCTAAGTTACAGCCGAGCCTAAGTTATAGCCTTAACGATTGGGCTCGCGAGCCTAAGTTATAGCCGAGCTTTTGCGAGCTCGAGCCGAGCTTTTGAGCTCGTTTGAGATTCTCAAATCACCTCGAGCCGAGCCGAGCCGAGCTCGAGCTTTGGATTTTGCTAGCGAGCCGAGCTCGAGCTCAAGATTGTAGGCTCGAACCGAGCCGAGCTCGAGCTCGAGCTTCACAAAACCTTAACGAGCCCGAGCCGAGCCCAGTCAGGCTCGGGCTCGGCTCGGCTCGTTTACACCCCTATTCATTAGAGAGAATGTAGGTCACAGTTTTTCAGATATTTTATAATAATCCCTTTTTTATTGCAGAAGTTTTAATATTTTTAGAATATTTTATGAATTTATTAGAAAAAATAAAAATTAAAAATAAAATTCATGTTCATTAGAGAGAATGTAGGTCACCTGTTTAAGATATTCACTCTTTTGAACCACTTATATGTATGATTTTCTGTTTCTTCTTTTGCATGTCCTTTTTTAGGTTCTCCTAAATATGATAAATTATAGCTTTTAATACCACCCCATTAAAATAGAGTAACTCATATAATTTTATTCACAATATACCTTTGAAAATTTATGAATCATCTGCCCAGAAAAAAATAAACATAAATTTGAACTGTTACAACATTACATTATCTAGGATTCCTTTTGCATCATTTCTTTGGAAAAGTCAAGATCCTATTTGTAGTAACTTACAAAAGTCAAGATTGGTCAAAGAAACACAAACCTTATGATGAACTCCACAAATACATGGATTTATGTTCCATTAACAATCTCTCTTAGAATGTTTATAAATCAAAACAAGATGTTGACCACTGATCACAGTCAACAAACATGGCAAAGAAGCATCACCCTCCATGATTTAAGGATTATTGCAGTAAAATAAACTTTTCATGAGCCTTAACCGAGTGAAAACTAACCAATTAAGTAGTGACATTTTGTGCTTTATTGGGTAGGATATTATCAGGTAAGGTAAGCTCCACGGGTGTTTCACGAACCACGCCAATCATTGAATCATACTCTTCATCTTTTCGTGCAAACTTCTTGCGAAGCGTTTTCTCCAACTCGATTTCTTCAAAGCCCTTGATGTTTTCAGCTGCATGAACCATGGCTAAGTTGGTGTAGTTGGTTGCTGATTGAGATATGTAGGCTATTTCTTCTTCTGTGAGCTTCCTCATGAACTTGGCCGGATTACCTCCCCACACCTATGCACAAATTAAAGATTATTGCAAGTTGCAACCAAATAGTCAAGGCAAACAGTCAGTTTGGTTTACACCGCTGGTTCCAAGTTCCAAACCGTGAACCAAACAGTTAAACCCAGGTTTTCAAACCGTAAAATGTGAACTGAACCGTATAAACCTCAAACCGGCCGATTTGGTTTGATTTGGGCGGTTTAGTTGGTCTCAACGGTTTATGAGCACCCCAAACTTGGCCACCACTTTTAATGGGTTTAATGAGATGATGGATTGGAAATGGCCAAATGAGGATGGATTTCTAAACCCAACCCATTAGGTTATGGGTGTAAATGAGCCGGGCAAAGCCAAGCCAGCTTGGGGGATACAAATAATCACGGATTTATGGGTATTAATCCCATTCTTTTAAATCTAACCCCTTAAAACTACGGGTATGCATTTCTAACACGAAACGAACCTAACACGATATTCATGGGTTTGGGTTTAGCTTAAACTGATATGGTCAATTTTGGGTCAAATCCATGAACACATATAGCTAAACCATAAAAGAGAAATTTGCATCAACTTTTGTGTTATGTGTTATAACTTAAGCTGATTAAATATTTTATGCCAAAATCTAACAGATAAAATAAAAATAGTTTATAGTTCATATGCAATTATTTTATATACATTGTATCTTTATGATACTAGAGTATTAGTATGCAAAAAAAAAATAAATAAATATAATGTTGGGTTAGATGGGTTGTGTTTTCGTCAACCCTGCTAAAACTTGTGTCATGTTCCGGTCCATGTGAACATATTTTTGGGTTCGGGTCGTATTCAGGTCAAAATTATGTGTTAGACCCATGAGCACAACCCACTTGACACCTCTACGTAGTGGTTAACACCAACATTTTCAAGAATGATGAATTATGCACACATCACATACATGTTAACTAAGATTAGAATCCATAATTTCCAGTTAATCCAGCTTATGTTTTATCTCTAATGTAGCAATGGAACAAACAGGTAGAGAAGAAAAATAAAAAAAAAATTAAGACAACAGCTTGCACGGGTCAAACAGGTCAAAGGTCACCCAATGCATTTAAATTTATATAATCACTGATGCTAATAATAATTTTGTAATCATACCTGAGACACATGACTATTCACAAAAAAAAACAACAAATTGGACAAAAAGTATTTTGGGTCAACCCAACCCACTTGACTAGTTCAGTTTTGACATGTATAGAAAAGAGTGAGAGGCTGCAAACCTCTCCAAAAGGTACGCGTGTATTTTGCCTGACAAGGGCTCCAGCAGCAACCATGGCGTGTTTCTCAACATAAGCTCCATCAAGCAGTGTGGCACCCATGCCAACAAAAGCCTCATCCTCAACAGTACATCCATGTAACACAGCACCATGACCTGCATATGTACGCTTTTTTACCAACAAATTGCATACATGTAATAAACAACTAAATGGACATTACTCACCTATAGTAACATTGTTGCCTATTGTTGTTGGCAAAACATTCCCACTTATATTGGATTTGGCTACATGGACAAAAGCATTATCTTGGATGTTTGTTCCTGATCCAACTCTGATGCTGTTCACATCACCTAAAGATCGACCTCATGTTAGAAAAAAGAAAGAACAAAAGAAAAAGGGAAAATGCAAATAATAATGGAGCTTGGTGCAACCCAAGAGCCCTCTAATGGCTAACAGATGTGATAATCTAACCCATTTACTAAAGAATGGATAAGTTTGGGTTATAGTTTATCCCTACGGGTCACATTACTAAAAAAAGAAACATGTTGAAACGGTTTGAAACTTGAAAGCCACGCATTGTGAAGTTTTAGTACTTAAAACCCTCTAAATCCCTTTCTTTTAAAACTTCAATAATTTGATTACTATTGTAATCACAAGTAACGCAATAACTACTAAACTACTATAAAAAAATGGCAAAAAATGTCTACGGCTCTATAACCCCTGTTTAGAGTTTTGACATAATACCCAACCAACCCGTTCGACACAACCCATTCAGTTTGTCACTTTTACTGACAAAAGAGTATCTACTATGTTCAAAGGAAAAACCAAGAAAGCCCGCAAGGTAACCGTCTCGAGAATTCCAAAATAAAAACATGGCCTTTCATGATCATAGCTTATGAAGTCCACATAGGTATCTGCCTAATGATAATAAGGATTCAAATATTCAATGTAGGTGTGACAAATAAATTAAGAAGCATTTAGATCATAGTTTTGCTTACCTCTAAGAACACATCCATACCAAATAGAGGAGCCACGCCCCACTTGAACATCTCCAATGACAGAAGCACCGGGAGCCAAAAAAGCATCTTTGTCAACCAACGGGCTTTTCTCAAATAAACTCATCAACGTCCGGTGCCTAGACACTGAAAATAGATCGGAAAGATAGTTGAATTTAAGACTCAACACAAATCAATTTTAATGGCCCAGAATGTCAGAAAATAACAAATGGTAAAAGTCACAATACAAGGTGAAGCTAATCAGGGTCATAAGTCATAACCAGCCATATTAGAACAATACCAAACAAATTCCGGATGGAAGATGAACAGAACCATAGGTCAAGCCATCTACCCTCTAGGTACATAAACATCATTTTATGTGTTCATATAATCGTATACCATCATCATAACAGACCCCTTAGTGGCTGTTCCGAGCTTTCCTGATGCAGATTACTGGTTTTAGATATAGATAACTGATAACCTATATGTGCAATCTAAAAAGCTATATGTCCCACATCCTGATGCACAAAACCTTCCCCCATACGACAGGTGTGCCTCAAGATTGCACCTCATGCAAATTTTCCATTCACTAAATGTGCACCCCTCGCTTTTAGTAGTCTGAAGACTGAAACGAAAGAATGATAACATAGGTATATGAAACTCAACAATGCTACAGACTCGTCATCACCCTATCAAATGTCTATTCTTTAAATTGAAACATAAACCACACAAAACCGAAAGACCCGTCCCACGCAAAGAACAGCCCATCTGCATACTAAACATTAGTCAATTCAAATCATAATTTACCCAATGACAACAACTCAAAACCTAAAAAGACATACTTTACTTCAACAAAACATCAAATTCATATCACAAGCATCAAAACTAAGCCAAACCCGCATGGCATTAATGCAATACAAGCCCTAAAGTGCTTTGAGTTCTGTCAGACATTTCTACAAACACATGGTATGCAAATAATAAAAGAAGTGATATTGGGGCAAATGGGTTTCTGAATTAATGGGATTAATGAGGGGTTACCTTGTTCTTGGAAGAGGTGACCGCCTTGAAGGCTGCAGCCCACACGGTCAACTGCTTGACCCGCTACACGGATCCAGGATCCGACGAGGTAGATTGCTCTGCCTAAAGTACCCATTATGTATTATCAATGCAACAACCCTAATTTCTTAGCTGTTGATTGACAGGCGTTTCTTAATTTAGAGGAGTCAGAGACTCTGATATATAACAAAAACAAAAAAATAACTACTATTAATCCTCCATGTTGCCAAGGAGACGTAAAACGGTGTAAATTAGCATTAAAAGTTTGGTTAAGCTGTAAAATACGTAAAAGTATTGGTTAAAATTATAAGAATTAAAGATACAAAAGCAATAGGTTGATACAACTCACTAAAGCTTTGGTATAATGCATGATGCGTGCCTAAATTGCAAATTAATGTGTGGATATGTGTTTTGAGTAAAGATCTTATATAAAATGTTTTTTTTGGTAAAAACTATGAGAATCAAAGAAGCATATTTTTTTTATTTTTTTTTTCGATTTTTTTTCCCATATTGTTAAACATGTATTATAGTATTGAAAACAAAAAAAATTTGGTGTAGAGTAATTACGTGTAGAGTAATTACATAATTACTTTAGTGTAAACTAATGCATTTACTTTAATGACGTAATTACACTAAAAAATGTTTTTTTTTTATTTTTTTTTTTGTATTATTCATCTAGAAAGTATGTTTAAGCACATAGGAAAAAAATTCTAAAAAAAAAATAAAAAAATTTTACCCCCTTTAATTCTCACAGTTCTTACCCAAAAAACACTTTGTATTTGATCTTTACTCATGTGTTTTAATTATGTGTTTTCGTAAGATTTAAAATAAACTAGCCTATACAAACAGGAAGCGAACTATCTGTCTCTATTGGCAGTGGCTGATCCAGGATTTTTCGCCACTGGGGTCCCCATTTTTTCGGTGTTCAGATTTTTTACAACGAAATGCTAGAGTTTTTGGCTCGGTTGCCGTTCGGGTCGGAGCGGGGCGACAACTAGTAAACATGCCTCAGGCGTTGAAGCGGTATAACACGAATAACAATATAAATCGTGTTCGTGCTGAACAACATATAAGTCTTTATTTTTGTAAACCTTACTAGTATATTTGTGTACACTATGCTTAATTGTTTGTACCAATTCTGGTGGCTAAGTAGATTGACATGGACCAATTGAAGTTAACAAAGAAGAAGTAGTAAAAAAACAGGTACAAGAAGGGTCGAACCTGTGATTTCATGGATATAATACAAGGGAATTACCACTGCAACAAACTCAAACTTGTTACTATAGTTTCCAACTAATTATTTTTATGGCGTCCATGAAAAAATTAACATATCGCCTCTACTACATTTTTTAAAAACGTTGGTGTCCCGAAACCCCGACCCACATAGTGTAGGTCCGCCCCTGTCTATTGGTAGAGGTAAAGGTTGTCTACATCTCGTCCTTTTTACACCCTACTAATATCATTGCTAATTGTGAGATTTAGTTTGTACGTTTGTTGCTGTTGTTGTAACCTATATCATCATTACTCTTTAAATAACAAAATAAAAACGAATAAGGTTCGTGAGCAATGAAATGATGTTCCTATGATAGATGGAGTATACCCTCTTAAGAAACTAAGGTCAAGTTATAAGCAACAAAATAACATGACATAACATGGATATTGGGACTACGTGTCAAATTAACGCAACTGTTTGGAAGTTTTAAACTGATACATTGTCAATTGAGCTCACAAAATAGGTTAGCGTACCATACTTGTTTTTTAAAAGTATTCTCATGTTGGAGTGAGTGTTGGGCCATTAAGAAGACTCATGCGCACAAGATGGAGGTAGCAAAGATGAGGATGTTAAGGTGGATGTGTGGGCACACAAGGTTAGACCGGATAAGGAATGAGGCTTTTAGGGTTAGGTTAGGAGTGGCTAGTATATCTGATAAGATTAAGGAGGGAAGATTGAGATGGTTCGGACATGTGAAACGGCGCCAGTGGACAGCGCCGGTTAGAGCAGTGGAACACCTCACGATGGAGGGTAAGAGAAGTAGAGGCAGGCCCAAAGTGACTTGGGATGAGCTGCTTAGACGTGATTTGCTTGAGTTACACCTCTCTGAAGACATGATCCATAATAGGAGTTTGTGGAAACGTAGGATAAAAGTTAAAGATTTTTAGTTGTAAGGGGTCTTTAGTTATGTTTGGTGCGTATTCTCCTCCACTTTATATTGAACTGACATGTGATTGCTTATTCGAACGTAGGTGTGTCGTTCTGTTATAATGTCAAAGTGCTTTGATATATTATTTACTTTCCTCAACTTCCTTTATTTGTCTTGTGTACTAGTAGTTTCTTGCTATATAGTTTGTTGTTGTGCCGTCTTCTTTTGTTTTGGAGCTGGGGGTCTCTTTGGAAGCAGCCTCT
This sequence comes from Ambrosia x helenae, assembly GCA_030844895.1. NCBI lineage: Eukaryota > Viridiplantae > Streptophyta > Magnoliopsida > Asterales > Asteraceae > Ambrosia > Ambrosia x helenae. The sequence continues at coordinate 97,613 of JAUTDX010000433.1, read as the reverse complement.
CTATCCTTATGGATAGAGGTAAGGTTTGCCTACATCCCACCCTCCCCAGACCCTAACAGTAGCTTGCTATCTGTGGGATTCACTGGGTACGGTTGTTGTTGTTGTTGTCATGTTGGAGTGGAACACAAGGAGAACTCCCTTATATTTGGTGACCCTAAGTCGAGCTATTAGTTTGCGTATTGCGATTAAAATGGTCATGGCCATATTAGTAGGTCCAATCCTTTTTCACTATCACCGATAGAGTCTCTAATGTGGTTGGAGACGAAGACGAAACCTAATAGCGTTGTTGTTCTTAATCTAGACGGGTTGCGCAAAATCTCCATGTCGATGTTCCATCAAAGTGATTATCGGTTCTAAGGTCAGTGGCCACGGTTTGAGCAACTTAATAAGATTGTCAAAATACATGATACCAGAAACACAAACTTTATTTAAAGAATAATATCAACAAACAAAGTTACAACTCTAGAACAAACTAATCTGGACTTCTAAACAGACTCTTGAATCACAATGTTTACAACTCAATCTAACACATCTAATTTGTAACTGGAAATAACAAGTATTACCAGATTCGAGGTGAATCTGGTATTCTCCTTACAAACCCTAGATTACGACTGAGAAGAAGAAATAACAAAGACTCAAGAAGCTAAAACTAGATCTGTGATGAAGACAAGTCTTTATATAGGCACAAGGTAGGTTCGGTAAGAAACACAACCGAACCTACACCATCCGTTGGATCAAATAGAGAAAACACACTTTTAACCAATCTTGACCCTCAATCACTTGATCGCGGATCGCCACGTAGGATTGATCCCAAGCCAGTCTCTTAACCTACGAACATGGGCTTAAACACTTGGGCTTTCAACAGACTTGTACTCTTCAACTTTGGGCTTGAATCCTTTACTTCAACTGATGGACTGGATGGACTGGACTAGAACACGAACACTGGACCCGAACATCTTTGACCTGTTACACAACTTATGCAACATATTCAAGAAATTGTATATAACATAAAACCTTGTATAATTTTAATATTAAGATTGAAATATATCTTTAAATTTTAACACCCCTCCTCAATCTTAATATTAAAAAACTTCTGAATCCCTTAAAAACCAAATGGGTCAAACATTCCTAATGAAGTACAAACTTCATCATGCTGACCAACACCAAGACCTTTGGTCATGATGTCTGCCACTTGTTTTTCTGAACAAATCTTTACAGTTTTAATACAACCCTTAGAGATTAACTCTCTTAAGAAAAAAATATCAATTTCAAAATGTTTAGTTTTGTCAAAGAATACCGGATTTGCTGCAATAGACATTGCAGCACTATTATCACAAAACATAGTAACAGGTAACTCTACCTTCACCTGCAACTCTTCTAACAGATTTACAAGCCATAATACCTCACAGGCTGTAGTACAAATTGCTCTATACTCAGCTTCTGCTGATGATCTAGCAATTGTAGACTGTTTTTTGCTCTTCCATGAAATAAGAGATTTTCCAAGGAAAATACAAAACCCAGTCACAGATTTTCTAGTATCAATGCACTTAGCCCAATCAGAATCTGAATAGGCCACAAGATCAAAGGATGAACTTTTCCTAAACCAAATTCCCTTTCCTGGAGCCCTTTTTAAATACCTTAACAATCTCATAGCAATTCTTAAATGACCTTCAGTTGGCTTATGCATGTACTGACTTAAATAATGTACAGCATAGGATATATCTGGTCTTGTATGAGACAGATATATCAACTTTCCTACCAATTGGTTGATATCCAGTGATGTTAGAAAGCACCTCTGGATGGTCATTACAAAGAGCAGTTAAAGTATGATTAGGCTCTAAGGGACTATTGACTGGTTTGCAAGCTGTCATGCCATACTCAGTCAATAAGTCTAGGCAATACTTTCTTTGGGAAAGGCACAAGTTTTCATCTTGTACAATAACCTCTATTCCCAAAAAATATTTAAGTTCTCCTAGATCTTTAATAAGAAAACTATCCTTTAGATTTTTCTTAACATTGTTTAGTTCATTGATACTATTACCAGTCAAAACTATTACCAGCCAATGAACGATAAACCAAACAGCATACCCTTTAAAAACTTTTGTTTGAATAAATACCATTTTTTTGGGTAAATAAATAGCGCCCACATCATGAGACTATCTTAATTTATAGCTAAAATCATTCCTATAATTACAAAATGTACCTGTATCTCACCAAGTGACGTTTTGTGATTTATGAAATTCAAAATAATACTCGAAGTTAAATCATTATCGCAAGATTCCTCAAATGTCGTAAGGTTCTCTTTAGTCGTTATGAACTCTCTAGAAACAATTTTTCCAAAACTTCAAAATGGTGATTAGAATACGAAGGCGTAAGACCATCCTCATTGGTGTGCTTTTTCATTGGTTGGTCATGAGAAAAAATTTAAAAAAAAAGGAAAATTAACTAAAAACGCACAACCCCGTTATGGGTGCAACCATGGTTGCAACCTAAATTTTACCCTCTACTAACTTAATTACTCAAATTATTTGTGACATTCAAACTTAAAAAACTAAATACACGGTATTTTTTTAACTTTTTTATGAACATCTCGATATAAATTTTATTAAAAACCGAGTTCGTTTAAAAAAATATATTTTTAGATTGAGTTACGTTGTGAAAGTGTGTTAAATTTTGAGTATGGTTGGGTTGTGTAGGTGGAAGAGAGAGAAACTAGTTTTTTATTTGAAAGATGGGTTGTGTTGGTTGTAAATGTACATGGTCTAAAGACGTAAGGGCATCTCAATTTTCACGCAAAGGGCCCAAAATCATTATCCAATCACAGTGTGTCAACTCATTTTTAGCCAAAACTACCCGAATTGGTTGCGATGGCGTCCATGAACTACCCAAAGTACCCTAATGAACTTTTCAATACAAAACAATCATTTGACTTCGCTAAAGTTCTTGGGTTCACGTGTTGATCAATTACTTGAACATAATACATAAACATAATAATAAATCAAACATACTAATTAGTCTAGTAAAGGATGATAAGGAAGACGATGCCATGAGGATGATTACGCTGATCGGGTTCCCGTTTAGGGTGTACAGTTAGGATATCTTAAGGAGATTAGAGATCTCTATTATAGAGAGGAGAGGATGATGGTTTTGTGTGTGTAAGTAAAGGTGTCCATTAGCCTCTAATCCCTCCTAATGATCTCTATTTATCAATGTTTTCATAACCAGACCGGACGTTGAACCGGACCTCCCACTAGGTCACCGGTTGGATCGGTTCAGAGAACCGGCAAAAAAATCCCAAAAATTATAAAAATTCCGGTCCGACCGGCCGGTTTTCCGATCCGACCACCAGGTCGCCGGTCCAACCACCGGGTCAATGCATGCCTGGTTCAACCCTTGACCCGGACCGGTTCAACCCTTGACCTGGACCGGTTCAATCACCGGTTCCCGGTCCAACCGGTCGGTCCGGTCCGAGTCTGAAAACACTGCTATTTATACACCCAAGAGGAAACCCTATTTTATGGTTTAGTAAGGGTAATTACATCAATCACATAAAGACCAGTTAAACCAATAGGGGTATTTAGGTCATTAATCATTTATTAGATAAATGATTATAAGGGTCATTTAATTAGAATATATAAATATATTATTACAGCCTCTCACTTAGCCGAGTACTAATTTATTATGAGCATTAGATAAGTCTGATTAGGAGTTAACACCCATTTGAGTTCTAAACCAAAAAATGTAGCAAAGAAATACAGTCGTTGAGTTAGTTATTCAACTCAGGACCTCCATTAATCATACTACACCCCAAATTTAAAACTTAACATTATGATCATGACAATTAAGCCCTTAACGTTAATTTGTATAATTAGTGTCTATACGTCCTTAGGCATGCATGAACGTATTTAGAGACAAACAAATATCAAATGAATGAGGAATAATTAATAATTAGTCATTCATAGTGCAATATGCAGTTGTACATGGTCATTAGTAAAACTCGTATCTATTATAGGCCCTTAGAGAGACTTATGGGTGATAGACCTTTAGTTATTGGATCTATAAGCATATCATGAATGTATTCGATACAAATAATAAGTTTCCTCTACTTGTTCATAAAATAAGTGAACAATCAATTTCGTATCGAATTTCTAATGCAGCTCCGCTCGAACTGTTACTGTTTGAGAAAATAGGGTAGCTGACTTTATCACAGTAAGTCTTCAATATAGAATTTAGATGGAGTTATTAAATTATGAGTCTACTGATAAAAATTTCAACAACATTTAGTGACAGCTGCGTTGTGATAAGCAACACATTATGTCATCATTATTTAGGTTATTGTTAACAGTTTATTATAACTCCTTCATGAGATTAGTTTTATCTGCTGAAATAAGGATATGTCCCGAAGTTGACATATTGTTTTCTTTGAATACAGCAAAGTTGGAATAAGAGTATTCAACTATTTTAAGTTCTCACTTCTTTTTTAAATTATAGTCTCTCGTTTCTTAAAGATATTGTAATATTTTATTAGATGTTTCACAATAATCTAGACGAGTCTAGTGTTCAGCAACATGAGCAATATCCAAACGAGTACAGACTTAAATTTACATAAGGCTTCTAATTAATGAAGCATAAGGTAATAACCTCATTTATCCTATTAGCCTCTAAAGGAGAGCAATGTTGTATGTTACATGTGTAAGGACTCGCTTAGAGACGAAACTAATGTCTCGTTGAGTCTATCTCGGTGGATTTTAATTCCTATAACATAAGAGATATCTTCGAGATTCATTATGTCAAAGTATATGCAAACAATTATTTGACTAATGTAGCATATACTTATCAAAAGAATGTCATCTATATAAGGACAAGTTTACATTAGTTGCTCCCACTCATCTTGAGGTAGATGTATTAATCCAATTGGTTCTTGATGAAAACAATTGCATTATAATTTCTTCATGTTTAAATGCTTGCATCAACCCATACATGGATTTCAATGACTTACAAACTAAGTGTTCTGGACCTTCAGTTTAGAACTTTCAGGTTATTTTATGAACATGTAAAAGATTTAATGATGCCAATGATATAATTAAAAAAGGTAGGATCAGTAAACTTTCCAAATATCCATTTCAGCTTTAGTCAGGTAAGGTACTTAATCATCAAACTTAGTAGGCCGGCCTTTTAGATCTAGATGACCTCCTGAGTTAACTATTGGGTTTATTAGGATACATGTGCAATAAGGAGCAATATTAGTTTCTAAGTGTATAAGAGTTGGTGCAGTATGGTGTACAAGAGGTGTAATCGGAGTTAAATTAGAAGTAAAATTTAATGAGTCTCCCCCCCCCCCCCCGCCTCTTATACTTCTGGCAAGTTATTATAAGAACTTTTACTGCTCCCACTAACCTTAGAAATCTTTAGCAACTTAGCATGCATAGGGTCTAAGATTAGAAGACCAATAGATTCTAATAGAGAAACAAGACAATGATGTTTATGTTAGTTTCTCTTATTAAGGATTACTTTAGTTTTGGTAAGAAATCTAAGTTCTTCCCATAGTTAGGCATCAATGAAACTTTGTTAGGAGTATAATTATATTCTAAGGAGACAAGTTGTGATGGAGCAGTGTCATATACAAGAGGTGTAATTTAAGATAAGATCAAAATTGTCACTTCCCCTACCTTTTGCAACTTTTGCAAGTTATAATTAGGACACTTAATACTCCCACTGATCTTTTAGGTCTCTGGGAACTCCATATGATAAGTTTTAGCGATGCATGTGAATGGGATTATTTCATATATTTTAGACTTGATTTCCTTATTGTCCAGATTTCATAAGAAACTTTAAGGACATTTTTAGAAGGAAACCTTTTAAGTATATGAATTGATTTCTTAAAGACTTAGGTCCGTATGAAAGATTAGATACAAGTCGATATTTTTCTAAGCTCCACTAATGTCAGGTAATTATACCATGTGATGGAAAACCATTTATTCCGTCTGCCATTTCAAAGTTTAGGGCGTTTAACAGATGCTTTAAAGTCACTAGCTAAGAATGACATTTGATAACAAATCATCCTTCATTAACCTATTCATGATTGCTCATGAAAAATTTTTGTCTCAATGGATGAAGTGCATATGTCTCATTATCCTTTGTTAAATTTTCATTTTCATGATAACAAAGTTGTGAAAATGTATGAATCATCTTATTCTATATTATAAGGTTTTTGTTCAGATAATGACAACAAATAATATGAGAGTTTAAGCTAATAGTGACTTTGTTTTGGTCATAAAACTCGTAACTGTCAAAGTGTGGCTTTAGTATTGATACTAAAATTCTGAGTAATCTCCAGGATATCGTAAGATCACAAAGCCAAATACAAAGATCAGTTATTGATACTTTCAACCTTAATATTAATTTCGCCACTTACTCTCATCCTAAATAGCTGTTGAAATCTGGTAAGAAAACGAATAGAACTAGACTCAACAATCATGTATTAATTGGAATATTTATATTTGTAGAGTCAAATATCATTGATTTTCTACTACTTAACTTAGCCAGTTGTTTCCTTGACTTATGGATTAACTCATTGCTTGTGCCTAGTCTAATGGCGTAGTTTTGCAGTAAGACGTCCGCTTGGAGAACTTAGAGCTGGAAGCAGTACTTGTATTTTGTTTTCAGACTTTAAAATTATCTCCTCTATTGTAAGTTATCTTCCTTTGTTTAAGTTTTAGTGGTAGTAAGGTGAAGAACATCTGATTTTTCAGTTTTATGCGTTTCTGTTCCTGTACGTATGTTGCTATCAACAAACTCATTTTCCATTGGTACTTCTTAGTGTTTTAATTGATTCATAAGGCATCTAATCGTATTAATGGAAATTTATTGTATAACACGCTGAAAATTATTATTGATTCCATGAATAATCCCTTTGTTTAATAGACCATGTTTTTTCAATATTATGATGTATTCACGAATGCAACCTAACCTTTTATTTGAGTTAGATTTATTGCATGCTTCTTTAAGAGTTCTTTTGATTATTCCATAGAAACAAAATTAGTCTTAGGAATTTCAGAATCTTTAATGGCTCCCCTGATAGCAATTATTAATTTAAGTTATTGATTACCATATATAAGTGACATTATATTTGACTTATCCCATTTCTTAATGAAAATAAATTTTAGTTTGTTAGAAAATTAGCAGGAATGCCATGTCTTAAGGGATAATCCAGACTCGATAAGAACAAATCATAGTAGGTTTTGGAATAAGAGTGGATTAGTTAGCTTGAGATATAACCTTTTAGAAGAACTTTAGAGTGATTTATGTTATGGGATATTTAAGTAAGGCAGGAAAAAAATTAGGATCATTAAATTAATGAAGGATCATTAATATGTGAGGATCATTGTTATCTATTATAAACACCAAAATATAATAAATTAATTAAAAGTTCTACTTAAAATAATAACACATCACCTTTGGGCAGATGTGAAATCATTTAAGCATGATGTGCAATTAAGTGTAGCAAATACCTTTGGGCAGAAGTGAGACACTTAATTTATTAGGCACAATTTAGTTTTACATGTGGTACGAATGTAACACATCATCTTTGGACAGAAGTGAGACATTCATGTTAATTAGGCAAAACCAATTTGGTATGCTTAATTAGTCATAGATAACTATGTTAAGGTAGCACATCACCTTTGGGCAGAAGTGAGATCTTCAATGGCGATTGGCGTCCTTACCGATCAGCTCGGGGGCCTTGGGCCTGTGCTCGGCGGAAGATGTGTCCGCATATGCGTATGTGGCTTCTAGGGCGCAATCCTGGAAGCTACAGGAACACATACTAAGGAACAGTGGGGTGGTTGGGATGGATGATGATTATAAGCTTGCACTGGACAATATTCGCAGCTCTCTCCCCAATGTAGATGTGGGCGGCTTTACGGATAAAGACATCGCCCCAAAAAAGCCTCAAAAAATCTTGGCGAGTGCGTTTAACTGTAAAGCCATGCAGACTATGGAGGAGGAGTTTAACATGTCATCGCGCCAGAAAGCGGTGTTTGAATGTCTCAAAGAGGCTCATGCTCAAGATTTCCTCACTACACTCCCAATTGACGGACTAGGGCAACATATGTCGGCTATCGAATATCGGGCGGTCCTCAAATACCGACTGATGATTCCTATGTTCCCCATTGACGAACCGTGTCCGATCTGTAAAAAAAACACGCTTGGACAAGTTTGGAGAGCACGCCCTACATTGTAAGGAGTTGCCAGGCTTTAAATACAGACATGACCTGGTTAGAGATGTTCTATGGGATGTGTTACGAAGGGCAGGGATTTCAGCCAAAAAAGAGGCTCCCGTGAATTTCTTGACGGACCCACTTGACGGGCGTTCCACCTTGAGGCCAGCGGACGTTCTTGTGTTTGGGTGGGCGCAAGGCAAGCATGCGTGCGTTGACCTTACTGGGGTATCCCCATTGGTGGGACTCCGGGATTCGGGTTTTGTAGCTGGGCAGGCAGTTTTGAAAGCTGAGAGCAAAAAAGTGGCTAAACACGAAGCGGCTTGTCTAGAGAACCAGCATGTGTTTGTGCCCTTCGCTTTTGATACTTTTGGAGCGCTGGCCCCGCAAGCAATCAAGCTCCTCGATCGCGTGAAGAAAGTTGTGCAAAGTAATTCCCCAGCTGCTAAGGGACAATGTTTTATTTTTAATAGAGTAGGTTTTGCAATACAAAAAGGGGTAGCGGCGCAACTTGTGGCCCGTTTACCTACGTGTCAATTGTAATTGGTTGTCTATGCATCATTATTTTAAAAAATGTAAAGCAAAACGTTTATTGATTTAGGTTTTGAAAACATATTAACTAAGGTTTTACAAAACTAATAAACTAATTAATAGTAAACCCCGAGAAAATTTTAGATTACCAGTTCTCAGGAAAGTAGGTTTAGTTCTCAGGAAAAGAGGTTCCCGAGAAAAATATTTAGTTCTCGCAAACAAGGAAGTTCTCGAGAAAATGGCTAGTTCTCGAACTTGTCATAGTTCTTGGTAAAAATTGAGTTCTTGGGTGGCCTTTGGTTTTCGATAGAACAATTAATTCCCGGAAACAACAAGGAGGTTCTCGAGAAAATAATTATTTCTCGACCTTATTCCTAGTTCTCGGAAATTCTAGTTCTTGGGTTGCTATAGGTTCTCGGAAAAACATATTAGTTTTCGGAAAAGTATAGGTTCTCAGATTTAAAGTTGATTCTTGGATTTAGTATTGGTTCTCGGTTATATTCTTACATTTAGGTTCTCGGTTATGGTTTAGGTTCTCGAATTTTGATCTTCGAAAACAAAAACTGAGAACTAGTTGTTCGTGAACCTTAAATCCACAAACCTGTTTGAGAACTCCTTTTTGAAAATATTAATCCGAGAACAAATAATACGAGAACTTTAAATCCGATTAATGCTATAAGTTAGGGATTTGATTATGTTTCCAAATTTTTGAGATTTTAAGTGTATCCAAGAATTTATTTTTGAAATTTGATTTGGTCAAAACTTGGATATAAAGTAATTCCTAAATTAAAGGAAACATAATCAAAATCAAATTCTTACCAAAATATGATGATTTTCATCAAAATTAGGATGAATTTTATGAACAGTCCTATGAACATACAAGAACTGTTCATACTAGTTATCAAATTTATTACTGCCACATATTATCACAAATCTCACAAGTCCATACAAACTTAGTGGCGCATTACAAATCACAAAATAAAGTTAATTTTATTTTCAATGGTGCATAGTTTTTATAAAATAATTTTAATATACGATAACCACATTAACTGAATATATATCTTAAAGTAAAGCATAATAATAATATTATCCTATATGTTTAAAAACAAACTTTGATAAATAGTATCAGTCTTCACGTGGCAGGCTGTTATTTCATTTTTTATTACACTGACTTACGAAGTTTCAGTATTTAATATTATTTGTTTGATTTTCTTTCAAAAGTGTATGCAGCCTAGCTGGTTTGATGCTTTTGTTTATTTTATTTAGTGATGTTATTGACCATCTTATTTATGTCACGTGTTCTTCAAATTATAACAATGATGTTTTTATTTGTATATTGTATTTTTATTATGTGACTAACTTACATAACCCGTACATGATCCGAACCGGATATTTATATGTACAGTTCTATGAAATTAGAGTAATTAAAAACACTGACATAATTGAAAAAAAAAGGATCCATTACTGGGTAAACTACTGATATATTGCTATATCAAATTAAAATTTTGATATATACTCAAAACGTAACTCATAAATATAACATTATATATTATAGTGGGTCAAGTTATCATACACAGTGTAATAAAAATGAGATGGGTAAGAAGGATATAAAAACACAATAGGTCACAAAATATGACACAATAAGTTACAAAATATAACACAATGCCGAAAAATATAACACAATACTGAAGAAAAAGACACAATAATGAAAAAATGACACAATAATGAAAAAAAGAAAAATACACAATGCCACAAAAAGACACAATAATATAACATAAATTCTAAAAACTACAAGGTAAAAATCCAAAAAAAGCAAAAACCTTAAAAGTAAGATCGTAGGGTTCTATATATGAAATGGTTATAATGCCGCTTGAATGAGTTAAATTGGGGCCTGTTTAATACCCTCCATACAACTTTATATTTTTTTCACTTTGCATTTGATCCTAACCCGTATTATAATAATCTTTAAAAAAATATATTGGTAGTTTAATTTTTTAATAATAATTTTTAAAAGTTAAACCTTATTTAATAATATACATAAAATGAAATAAAATGAGAGGCTTTAGGAAATTAGGGGAAAAATCCGGTACAAATAGCTTTTTTGGTAAGAACTGTAAGAATCAAAGAGGGTATTTTTTTAAAATTTTTTTTTTTTCAAAATTTTTTTCCCCATATTGTTAAACATGTATTATAGTATTGAAAACTAAAAAAAAAAAGAAAAAAAAAATTGGTGTAGAGTAATTACGTGTAGAGTAATTACATAATTACTCTAGTGTAAACTAATGTATTTACCTTAATGACGTAATTACACTAAAAAAAAATTTTTTTTTTTAATTTTTTTTTTGTATTATTCATCTAGAAAGAATGTTTAAGCACATGGGAAAAAAAAATTCAAAAAAAAAAAAATAAAATTTTTTTTACCCCCTTTGATTCTCACAGTTCTTACAAAAAAACTATATGTATTTGATCTTTACTCTAGGAAATTAACATGTACAACAAGGTGGAATCATCCGTAATTCATGAAATATTGGTAAAACTATAAAATCGTGTGTTCAAATCGGAATCTTAATTAGGATTTCATTATTATCTGCTAAAATCTAGGTTAATGTATACGAAGATATTTGATCAGCAAATGTTATACACCTATAAATAAGTAACCTAATACCATCAAATTATTCACGCTAAGTTTAACAACCTCTTCAAGATATCAACCTCAAGAGCTATACGGAACAAAGGTGATGGCTAAATCAGTGTCTTCATACGAGATCATAATCCCAGATTCCCGAAAGATTGTCATCGTGAACGCGCAACCAGGTGAACGTGTGGATAACTTATTGATTATCAATCCCTCTCCGACTCAAGCGGCAATGATTCAATGCTACGAAGACCTCCAATCTGTGTTGTTCGATGATGGTGGGCCTGCTTATACAACTCATTTGATGGAACTCGAGATAAATAATGGATTAGTTGCCGGTCTTAAATCCTTGGATGGATCGCAAGTGGTGGATCATGAAACGTGTGTATTGATAGCTAGTAATATAAAGAAGTATCACGAGTCTCTTCGTGCCAGTGACTTGTCCGAGGACAAGATTGATCAGGAACATTCGGTCAAGATTGGTGGAAGCAATGAGGAGGAAGAAGAAGTGGACATTTGTGCGATTTGTTTGCAAGAATTCGAGATGGGTGAGACTTGTGCGGCACTCGAATGCAAACACGGATATCATCAAGAATGCATTGAGCAATGGTTGCTGCGGAAGAATGATTGTCCGGTTTGTAGGGCTAAAGTTTATCCTTTTGTGAGTAAAATTTGTTTGTTTAGGGTTGGTTCTTGATTCTAAAACTAAATAGTACTCTTTGTCCGAATTTGTAAGATTATAGTTTCATGTTTTTTAACTGCATGCATAGTATTCAGTATGCTATTTTTTGTTGAATTGGTTAATCTAAAGTGAAATTGGATTATTATGAAAGAAAGTTAACTTATGGTATTATGAAGTTTTGGGAAAACAAGTGTAGATTTTTAAAATCACTAATAATGATACCATCTCCATGAAATTGATCTTTCCCTCAACTAGAGCCTTTATAATCACATAACAGTTCTAGGAAATCCATATTCACAATCATTCGATCAATAGCTGTAAATAGGATACTAAAGTTGTAAGAGCAAGAAGTAAAAAAAAACGATAGACAAACTTGCTATAAGTGAAGATGTGGTTAATCACTTCGTCATGTATTAGATTAAATTTGATCATACACTATTTTTATAAGTGTATAAAACAAGTCAACTCACTTTCGCTAATGCATACTGAATATGTAGAAAAAGATGCGAGTCAAGTGATCGGTTCATACTATCTAAGTCCAGCCCTCATAGGATCGCGTTTGAATTTCTAAACTAGAGAAGAATTTAAAGAATTTAAGTAAATTTAAAGTCAATATATATGTGTTGAATCTTAATTGTACTACAATTAACTAATTGGTAAAACTGTGTAAAACAAGAAAGATAATTGAAAAAATTGGAGTTGATTTAATTGTAACTAGTGGTATGGCCCCGCGTTGCGGGGCGACAGTTTTAAAACCGAGCTGAGTAGTAAGCAAACTACCTGTGTGTTGCGGCAACAACGACTCGAATTTATATCATCTAGTGAAAACGTATGATATTTGACTCTACTCATTTTCGGAAAAAGTTTGCATCAGTACGTAATCCAATTTGAATTTCAACCGACACGTACGTAAAAATAATAAACACATAAAACTGGGGGAGGGGGTTAACCCAAAAAAACCTATTCCAAAGCCCAGACTAAACCCTAAACACAAAAAAAAAGTTCTGTTGTTTCTAAGTTCCTATTGTAATGCTACATATAAAGACAACAAAAAAAAAAAAAAACGAAAAACCTTCTACTGATCCTAAGTTCTTATTGTAAATTTGTAATTGTATATATACTACTGTTTAACTCCCACGTTGCGAGAGCGTGCGTCGTAAAACCGTGTTAAGTAGTAATAAGCAAAGGGCGACAAAAACCAAGAAAAATCGTAAAACAAAAACGCTAATTTATATCATCACGTGACGTAAAGTGTTGACAAAGACAAACGTTGTCTTATACCGTGAGCTGTCGTAAAACCTAGACAAATTCAAATTTGTATCGAGAAATTAAGCTTTAACTTAAAGAAACTAAAAAGGTTTAACTAACAAATTGTGCCTCTTTTTTCTATATTCTATTTGCTTAATGTAGTGGTATAATCGTGTATGTAAAATTATTTTTAACGATGAAGATAGATTAATACTAAAATAATAATATACCTTCTACATCGTAACGTATATCTTAGTATACGCTATGGTAGACTTCAGTACATGACTATTAATTGGTCTTGTATATTTCAAATGGCCCCATGATACGTTGTTCAAAGGGTCTACACGTGGCTAACCTTAGTTAGGTTGTGACAAATCAACATGTGAACTTGCACTATTCCTAAGGAGCTACCATAAATGTTATAGTATATAATATGTTGACAAATAACATGGCTAGCATAAGCTTACCGTAACTATTCAAGTAAGCTGATCACAATAACTTTTCACAAGCATATTTTATGTTAAAAAATCGGAAAATGGTCATATTATTTGCATCTGGTAAACTTTTAGGGTTTTACAGGTCTCTGCGGCCCGTATGGGCCTCTACGGGTCGCAGGGGTGTTAGAGCAATAAATGCCCACTGAAAACACAACCTTATACAACCCGTAGAGGCCTCTACTGGTCGTATACATGTGTCACGCTAAACATTCAATGAGACCAAACTGCATATGCAGGTTGTCAGCTAATCTCTACAACTCGTAGAGACCTCAACGCCGCAGAGGTATGGTAGTTGGGTGCAATTAAACCCTATACAACCCGTAAAGACCCATGCGAGTCGTATAGGGTTAGAAAATACGAGGTATCCGAATGACAGACTGAATCAGCCCTCTACGGCCCGTAGAGGTCCATACGGGTCGTAGAGATCTAGTAGTTAGGAGCAATTTTAAGCCTCTGCGGCCCGTAGAGACCCCTATGACCCACTGATATCTGTATCAGCACTGTAAACCATCAACCATGCACTATTTTCAGTCGACCATTCAAACTTTTAAAATATTCTCTCCAACGATTCCCCATTTTCTCCGGCGAAAATACCATCTAACCAAACAATTCGTAACACAATGTTTTCGGGTGAATGGTTTGACATATCTTGCTTCCCGGAAAGCGATTTGGGAGCCGATAATGAGCGTGGTGCGCCGGAGGTTATATTCGGGCATGTGCCATGCATCGATGCCTCGCCGAGCTGTTTTCTTTGCTCACGCACAAGAGAGATACTTCAGTCATAGCCTGCGGGGGATCATCTGTGCCTTAGCGCAGCGTGCCCATGGTCCCCAATACTTCACGACTACCACCGACCCTGAGATAGTACTGGACGCTTCATACCGCACAAGTAATGGCGCTATTTATTTATTTATTATTGTTTTATTGTTATTATTATTGATATTATAATTGTTAATAATATTATAATTCTGTGTTTCAGGCCGTTAGATTTGGATTCGATGAGAAATATGCACATGGCGGAGAAGACGAAGGATCGCCTACCTAAATATTATCTTGTAACAAAAAAGGGTGAGCCGAAGTATGTACCGCAGCCTTTGGTACATCATGGTCTTCATGAGGGGCATGTTGCGGTTAAGATGGGGGACGTGGCAGAGCCGGATGCGGAGGGCGGGGAAGTGGTGGAGATCCCAGTGCCCGATCCTCAGGCCCAGCAGCATCCGCGACGCGTTTTTCGATCGCTGAGGATGACTACTAGTGTGATGGATCAGATATGGCTGATAACGGATGAGCCTGTGGCGGCGTGTCATTGGCGGTAGGGTTGTTCAAATCGCACGCCGCTCGTGGATCGCTCGTCGCTCGTTCGGAAAGTGCTCGAAAAATGCTCGCTCGATCTTTCGCTCGGTTGTATATGAGCTGATCGGCTCGGTTCGGTTTGTAAATGAGCCAAGCACGAGCAAAGGTACGCTCGGCTCGGTTCGGCTCGAATAAATTCTTATTTATTTAATAATAAATATACACACAATTTACAAAAAAATTTATGGCTTTATATATAAGATTTTATTAGATTTGACTCAGTATATGCAAACAAAATATAACCAGCCCACTTAACACAATAAAAAAATTAACACTAGATTTAATAGCAAAACAATAAGTCATGAGGTGACAGTCTTGAGTTATTTATGTTAATAGTTCTCCATCGCTAATTGTCACTTGATATCACACCTACGTCACAATGCAACAACTGTTGTCTGACGTACGCTCATCACCTCACCAGCCTCAATATAAGCCTTATCATTGGACACTGGGATCTCAATATTAGTGTTAGCATCGGACATTTTGACCTTAGTTGTCACCCGACAATGAAAATATCGAAGGAAACATCCCAATTTTAAAATCATTCATATTATTTTCCGCTCGATTCTCGCTCGGCGCTCGCTCGGAAAATTTGTGCTCGAAGAATGCTCGTTCGGTTTTCGGCTCGATTGTAAACGAGCCGCTCCACTCGGTTCGGTTTGTAAATGAGCCAAGCACGAGCAAAGCTTCGTTCGGATCGGCTCGGCTCGTGAACAGCCCTAATTGGCGGGAGGGGATGGATCAGTGGCGGACGTAGATCGATCAGACTCTCAGTCTGCTGGTTGCGAGCGAGGAGGAGAGGCGTCCGACTATGGGTTTGGGACCGTTATTACGGCTCGGTGTAGGCACCCATACCGAGACGTCCTCCCAGGAGCCAGGGACGTCTTCGCTGCAGCCGCCACCCTATGATGACACCACATAACAACAATCGCCCCCTAGTAGTTTTATTTTGATGTGATGTATTTGTCTAGCACACTTGTTTACATTATATTATTATATTTCTTTATATTATGTTTTGACTTGTTAACTGAATATATATCTTGAAGTAAAAAATATAATAATAATACAATTCATTAATATAATTTATTAATGGGATTGACTTCAAGTGATTTACGAATAGTAAATGCAACCATCAATTCCCAAAAGAGATAAATCGTTAATTACGATTTATAGCACAGGTAATGGTTGATGCCCTTTAGGGGCATTTTTCGTCACATCATTATCATAAAGTCCTTCAAAAAATGTGTAATGGTTAAAGCCACTTAATGCCCTTTTTAGTTATTACTTTCCATATTTTTTTTTTATCCTATTTGGACATTATACTAGAAATGTCCCACCCTCTTAATGCCCATATAATGCCAAAGGGGATGGTGTTGGAGGGCATTATTATGATTATTCATGCCCCTATAATGCCCATTACACATGGTCTTAGTTTCAAAGTTCTTGAAAATTTAACATAAACATATGATTTTGTTTTAACGATCAACAAAATTTTTATTTCACCGAGCTAGCGGGATACTAGCATTACACTTTACAACTGCCCAACAATAAAACGATTACAGTACACAACACTATCACCAACCTATACTAGAAAGATTAAAACTACACCATATGTACCAATTGAGGGAATGTTGCTTTGCTCTCGTTTTGATCCAAGAAAGACTAAGAGCTTTAATGTCACCCAAAACCTTTGTTAATGACACTTGCCTTTGATCAAACACCACCTCGTTCCTTTGAACATAATACATAAATATATGATTTAATTAACATAATCAGTATATGCTCTGATACCACATGTTGATTAATTCCTTGAACATAATACATAAACATAATAATAAATCAAACATACCCGTTAGTCCAGTAAAGAATGATAGGGAAGACGATGCCATGAGGATGATTACGCTGATCGGGTTCCCGTTTAGGTGTACAGTTAGGATGGCTTAAGGAGATCAGAGATTTCAATTATAAATCGAGAGGAGAAGAGGATGGTTTTGTGTGTGTAAATAAAGGTGTTCATTAGCCTCTAATCCCCCTTAGTGATCTCTATTTATACACCCAAGGGAAAACCCTATTTTATGGTTTAGTAAGGGTAATTACGTCCATAACATAAAAACCAGTTAAACCAATATGGGTATTTAGGTCATTGATCATTTATTAGTTAAATGATTATAAGCGCCATTTAATTAGAATATATAAATACTAGATTTATATCCCGGGAACGTCCCGGGGTTGAAAAATCTAATATGACATATCAATTTTACATACGAAATAGACTGATGCGCATTACAGTTACATGCAGGAAAGTTTCGGGTAGCACCTAACCTAAAACAATTAACAATGTACCTCCAATGTTAATGTCTAACTTAAACAATGTATAACTATAATATTATAGAATTCATATTTACTGGTTTGAACATAATTAATGACTTGCTTATACATGATTAATGAAAACCTAAACACTTTGTGTTTTTTTCATGTATGAACAAAACCCCACAAAAAATAGTTGTTTTTTTTTCTCCGTTTTTTATATAGCACTATAGTACTCGTTGGAAAGATAATAAAACGCTCGTTAATTTGGTGTAATTTTTTTCTTTAAAAACTCTTGTATATACAAGATATTAACGTTTAAAAATTATGGGATGAAACATGAGATAGAAAAATCCAATTTTTTTTAATTGGTAAAGTAAAATCTTTTATTTTAAATTTTTAGATATACATATCTTGTAATTAATTTTATTATTAGATTTAATAATAAAAAAAATTAAACATTCTCACCTCAACGTGTCACGTGACACATTCAAGTGGTGGTTGAGGCCTCCATTGAATGTCACATTATCATAAGTCAATTCTTTTATTAATATTTATTATTTATTTATAGATTATAGATTTAGATAATAATATAGTTAATTGAATAAAATATTATTAAAATTACTATTCATTTTGATCACTATTCATTTATGTTTGTTTATTAATATATTGTAATGTAATTAATTGGTAACTCAACGTGGCACGTGATACATTCAATGGGTGGTTGAGGCCTCCATTGAATGTCACAGCATCATAATTCAATTCTTTTATTAATAGTTATAGATTATAGATATAGATTATAGATATCTATACATATAATAAACCAAAGCCATTTTAATGACATGGCACTCAAAGAGGCATTCTCCTCCTTGAGTGTGCCATGTGTCATCTCATGTGGCATTGAGATATTTTAGAAAAAAAATAATTTAAAAACAAAATTAGATTTTTCTCTCTAATGTTTCATCCTATAATTTTTAAACGTTAATATCTTTTATATACGAGATTTTTTAAATAAAAAATTTACACCAAATTAACGAGCGTTTTATTATCTTTCCAACGAGTACCATAGTGCTATACAAAAA
This sequence comes from Ambrosia x helenae, assembly GCA_030844895.1. Lineage (NCBI taxonomy): Eukaryota > Viridiplantae > Streptophyta > Magnoliopsida > Asterales > Asteraceae > Ambrosia > Ambrosia x helenae. The sequence goes on along the minus strand of JAUTDX010000433.1, from coordinate 79,059 downwards.
ACGGAGAAAAAAACGACTATTTTTTGTTGGGTTTGTTCAAACAGGAAAAAAAACACAAAGTGTTCAGGTAAATCATTAATCATATACAAGCAAGTCACTAATTATGTTCAAATCAGTAAATATGAATTCTATTTTCAACATGCGTTAGCATTGGAGTTATACATTGTTTTAGGTTAGATATTAATATTAGAGTTATACATTGTTTAAGGTTAGGCGTTAACATTGGAGATATATTTTTAATTGTTTTAGGTTAGCTGCTACCTGAAGCTTTCATGCATGTAACAGTAAAGCGCATCATTCTATTTCATTATGTAAAATTAATATGTCATATTAGATTTTTCAACCCCGGGACGTTCCCGGGGTATAATCTAGTTCTTATATGTTTATGTGTTTTGATTACGCGAGTTGAAAATATAAAAAAAGAATCGATAAGTTAACTGCAGTTGTTATCAATAGTTTACTACTATTATTAGTAATTTTATTTTTTGTTTTTCTTATATACCCTTTATACGTTATTTGTTTCTATAATTAAAAATGTTTTTAAACCCAGGGTCACATTGAGAATATATAGCGGCTTTATCTTTTGAGACGGAGGAAAATCCTACTTTATGTTGCCGCTGTTTGTTCTTGTTGTTTGTCATTGTTTGCTTTTTGCTCTGTCGTGAGCTGTGGTGTATTTCCAGCTCTTTGCTGGCACTTTACATTTAGCTATAAGTCATTTGCTGTTCAGATATAATTTATTTATCAATCATGAGTTCCGAAGTATTAAAAACATTCCTTTCTTTTCACAAATATGAGTTTGAGTTACAAATTCGACTATACACACTTGTCAAACAAATTGCAAACTCCTCCAATTTTGGAGGTATAATCAATCTTAAAGAATCAAAGATATTGTCGGAAAAAGAACACTTATTTCAAAGGAAGCCGTCACTTAGCACTGTGGAAGATCCTTTGGCGGAGGACGAACTCTTTGATCCTTCCCCGGTCCATCTTCTACCAAAAACGCGGTTTTCAGTCCCCATCCGGTGTGCAACTCCAAATGACAGTGAAAGAACCAAACGCCTAAACAAGGTTTGAGATACATGTTTAAAAACATATAATCATTACAAAACTTGGTATTGTCCAAGAGAAATAGGATACAAAATAGGTTGATGACTTGATTCTTAAGACATGTTGGGTCAAAGTGACATGTCTAACACTTTTCTTGCCTAAACGTTTTTGAGTTTTATATAATTTAATGTGTAATATGTTGACACAAAAGCTATGCTTTTTAAATAGTTGTTATTTGTGTGAATATATTCCTTTACAAGATTTAAAACATTGATCAACTTATTTGACTTAGTTAAAAAACATAGAATTTCACCCCATTTAAATTAAATATAATCAGAATCTAACTATTTTTAATTAATATAGCTGAATAATAAGTGTATATGTGTTTTTTTTAGTAGTAAAGTTGGTACCTGGATTATCCGCTCTGAACCGAATGGCGACCCAACCGCCAGTAGGAACACCGACAGTGTTCCTCTCTGGAGGATCAACCAAGTTATACTTGGCTGGATCCTTTGTGGGGTCGAAGTTGCCTATACCCGTTCCAACCACAAAGAAATTGAACCCATGAAGGTGAAAAGGATGCGATTCAACGCTTAACAAATTGGTATCTTGTATGACCAATTCAACAGTCGAGTTGAAGGAGATTTTACTCAACCGTGTCCCCTTAGTCGTGAAAAGATTTGCTGTGAGGGGGGCGCCGGTGTAGTTAAAAGCCTTTGGAGGATTATCAGGAAAATCGGCTCTAAACACGCCTTTGACATCAAAGTAATGCACTTGAAGAAGCGCGACTTGTGGCATTACAAATGTTATGTTGTTCAATGATGCCGAAAGCCTAGTACCATTAACACACGTAGGACAAACATTCCTTCCTAGTCCGATGGTGAAAAACAAGTGACGATCAACTTTCAATGGCACGTTCGCGGGAAAACTAGGGGTGTTCAGGCTCAAGAGCTTTTTATTATAGCTTAGAGCGAATGCGGTATCATTTGGTAGTGGTAGATGTGGGAGTGTCGGGATAATGGTGATGGGAACGTTTTTATATTGAAAAATCGCGGTGGCAGTTTTGTTGTCAACTGGAATCGGAACATCTTGGAAGGGTCGAACGGCCATGAAGTATCGCCCTGGGGCTTGGTTAGCCGACACGATCACATTCGTTGTTTGGCCTGGAGCGATTAGTAAAGCATTTGTGGTGAACGGTTTGGTGTAAACCGCATCGATCTCTACCACCGTCATGTTGTGACCCGCAATGGCAAAAAATAGCTCGTCATTGAGGGCAGCATTGACGATTCTTAAGAGATATTTCTTTCCTTGCTCTACCTCCATTGCAAAAGTATCTGAAACCAGACAAAAGCTCAACAAGTGATTAATCTGAAACGTATAAACAATACTAACTAATATTATAAGATATATATCTCTTAGATGTTTCACATCATTACATAATTCTTTATAAAATATAAGTTAAATTTTTAAAGGATGCTATGTTGTGACATAAACCCTAGGGTGGCAATTTTCAACAACACCCAAAACACTACATGAAGATAAACATATTATGGGTTGCATATCTACCCGTTTAGAACACGGGTCGTGTTCGGGTAGACATGTTTAGTCCGTTTAGTTAACAGACCGACCCGTCATCCTGTTGAAGTAAATAGTTCGACCCACTAACCTGTTTATGAACCGTTAACGCAATTTTTTACAACCCGCCCCATTTACATGTTTACAGCTTGATAATTACCTGTAACTCCGTTTGACACACTTAGATAAATGGGCTAAGTGGGTCATTTTTGGATTACACAATTTTAAGTGTATTTTCGTTAGGGTTGATGTTTTTGACACAAACAAATATCTAGAGGTTATGTTCAGGTTTGATAATTTAACTCGTCAACCAGACACAATTAAAAACCCTAATCAAACCCTATAACGAGTGTGTACGTTTTTCGGAACACGGGAAGAGGGGCCGGGTTTTCCATTGATCGTGTGAGCATCGGACGTGTTTGGAGGCAGGCCTAAAGCATTGCCTTGCTTCTCGACCATTTCAACATCCGCATGCCACCATTCACCTACAAAATACAAATAACAATACTTTATGCTACAATAAAGATATAAAAACATACTTATACATTAAACGGTAAGAAACATCTTTTAAATCATATATACTAGTAACTTAGTATTCTTTTCGGTAAATTTATTTAGAATCATGTCTAAATCAAAAGTACGCGTTTGAGGACCATCGATCCTTTAACGTGTTTGACATATTTAGATGAAGTCTTACCAAACACAATAACTTGTTCTCTATCGGGGCGTGGGAAGGGAAACAATGTCCCTTGTTTAGGTAAAATAACGATGGCACCATATACCGTTGCTCTAAGCCATAAGATATGAGCGTGCCACCACAATGTTCCTCTTTGGCCCGAGATAGTGAAGTCATAAACATAGTTATTCCCGGGCCTAATTGGGCATTGTGTGATGTATGCTGGTCCATCTGCCCATCCGTTTGCATATTGTTTCAAGCCATGCCTAAAAACCAGAACGTGTAAATATGATTACAAAAAATACATGTATCACACATAAAATAGTTCATTACTAGTAAATGGTACCAGTGTATAGACATATTGTATTGCGCGTTATTTGTGACATTGATAAGAACTCTATCGCCTTCTCGCGCATAGACAGTTGGACCAGGAAACATTCCATTCACGGTGACAATTGGTTTTGCGTGGCACAATCGGCTAACATTTTTCACCTCAACCTTTTTCATACCAAAGAACATAAACAAAATTAGAAGTACAAAAACGCGACAACAAAAATAATCAAAACAAGAACAAGAATTCGTGACGTGGAGGATGTTTTAACAACAAAGTAAAACTATGCACTCACGTTAAATTGATATTTCTTTGTGGCTGCCTTGACCTCAAGAGAGAGCAACGAAACAAATACGAAAATGCAAACAACCAAACCGGACTTCCATGAATCGAAAGCACGATTGGTCGACATTTTCCTCGACCGTTGGTTATGATTTTCTTTAAAACTAATGATAAAAGAATGATGAAGATATGGATACATATGCTAGTATATGTGGTACTTATACATGTATTAGGTAGTGAGTTGAAGTGAGTAGGGTGTAGAGCAAAGCTTTTAAGTTAAACAAGTGAATAGAGCATGAAACTTGAAGGCTTCTGAAACCAATTACTCAAACAATTTATTTACAAACAAAAGAAGTTTTATTTTATTAATTTCGAAATAATGGAATTATATATAATTATTTAATTATCATATATGCTTGAGAAAGTTTAATTTATTTACGAGTTTATTCTATTTTGGGGTATTTGTCAAGTATATTTAAAGATTTGGACAAGAGAGGTACACCATGCCAACTATTGTTTGGGTGCCTTCGTGAGCTTTACCGTTAAGGAAAAGGAATAAAATGAATTAAGAATAAATAAACTTTATATAATATTAGAAGAAATTGATATGTGCTTTTAGTAGGGGTGAAACTCAGTGCATTGAGGTTTTTTTTTCATTGATAAAAGATTTCATTAGCATTCTAACAAGCCGTTAGGGACATATATAAAATATAAAAATATTTTATAATAAAAAGATAAATGTAAAATATTGTCGCTCTTGACGTTTAAAAAAAGAGAGAGAGAAAAATAATGGAAAATATTGTCGCTGTTTGTTTGACGTCTTGAAATTAAAAAAAAAAAAATCATTTATGTTGTGAAACTAGCCTAATAGCAAAATAATATGAGAATAAGAAGAGGGAGAGAGATCTAGAATTTCATTAATCAAGTGTGTATACAATGAGAGTATATATAGGAGTACAAAACTTAGAGAATAAGCTAATCTAATTTAGGAGGTGATAATCACATTAATATAATATAATATATTTACAACACTCCCCCTTGGTTATCAACTTAATACGCTTTAAGATGCCGCCTCGTTAAAAACCTTGCCAGGAAAACCCAGTGGGACAAAATCATAGCTAAGGGAAAAAGAGTGCAGCGCGTATTGTCTCCCCCTGATGATGTTGTCTCATTAAAAACCTTACTAAGAAAACCCAATGGGATAAAACTTAGTGAAGGGAAAAAGAGTGCAACTTGTATAATGTTCCCCCTCATATGAACATCTATTCTCTAAGTGACTGGTGTAGATCTCCGTAGAATTTGCTCAAATCTTTTGTAGTCAATGATTTGTTGCTTGATCCCTTGACATGCAATCCCTTATGTTAAGCAATGTTGTATGATCTTAATATGAAACTTCTGGTTCCTTCTCTTGTGAACAAATACCATAATATTCACAACTATGTTGTGTTACAGTCCCTGCATCTGTAAGAGTAGCCAAACTTGTTTTCACAGGTTAGTAAAATATAATTTCATACCTTACATACATTTGACGTATCAAAATAGTTGTTTTAACCATTCCAATGCTTCATTGCTTGACGTATGCTAAATCATGATAATAAGTTCAAATAAAAGATATTATAATTATGCATACCTAGCAAGACATATATTAATGCACATCTGCATTTAACTTTGGTACATTTAGAGTGAGAATCTCTAGTATGGTAGGAGATGAAAAAATTCGTTTTCAATATCAAATAATTGGACAACCTTTAATTTCTTTAAGTATAAGCTTTGTCCATTATAAAATGTCCAAACATTTCTAGATATACTTTGATGGATTGATAAAAATATCATTACACATATACTCAACTATAAGTCGAGCAACAACTAAACTGTGTCAAGGACTTTAAAAAATTCTCCCTTCAAAAGTTCTACAGAGTCTCTCGATGATTCCTAGGCATTATCACTGTAAACTACGATTATTATGAACCTTTAAGAAAGAACTTATGTTAAAAGATGGATATTATTATCAAACTTATATTCCTATTTGTCAGAATATCTCATGAGTTGTAAAACATTCAACCCGACTACTTTAGTCCATATGTATTTTGTCAACTTTACACAATACTTCTTAAGTTATTGATATTAATGCTTGAGGCATCCTCAATCCATCAAGGACTTTTTCCATCTTGACCAATTACACAAGTGCTTTCACTCTTCAATTGGAAAATCAATAACATCTATTTCTTCAATCTATATTGTACCATTCTTATACATTGAAGTATCATAATCACCAGGTTCAGTTTAGTACCTGTGGTGTATTGGTGCACAATAATTACATCCTACGATGTTTCATCTTACCTTTTAAGCACTCAGTTGCTTTAGGATACTCATGAGGAGTTCCACTTATATTCAATTAAATCATATAACAAACATTTAGAATTGGATCTATTTATTCCGATCATAACGTTCTCGAGAACTTACGTTACAAGATTTTGACACATTAAATCCTTCATCATGTATTTTCATGTAAACTTTCAGTGTCAAGTGAATCATGATATTTATTAGACGCATTTCAATTTCCCCTTTGCATTACCAGACTAATAACATAATGAAAAATCATTGTATCCACTACTAGAGAATGTGTCTCCTCATAATCAATTATGGGTCTTTGCGAAATTCTTGTGCTACCAATTTTGCCTTATATTGTTTTCTTTTTAAATATTGATTCGCACAAAAGACCTTTCTATATCAATGTGTTTTACAACTTTTGTTGTATGGACTACTAGTCCAAAACTTTCCATTTTGATAGAGAATTAAACTCTGCCTCTTTGCGTCTTTCCATTTTGGACAATTATTTCTTGTACATTCAAATTGCAGGTCTTAAATATTGATCCTCCTTTCAAGCGCTAAATTACATACAAAAGTATAACGACGTCGATTTTGTTTCGATTCCATATATTTCGTAGACATGATACTATATAACGAGATCTCTTTATTTTCAGGTACCTGAGGTTCTTCTGGAACCATCATGTCTAATGTCTCTTCAGGAGACCTTTTTATTATAACCTCGACTTGACCATCTTTCTTACTTGCTCCACTTTCTCGAGAATTTTTATTCTTTGGAAGCGACCAGTCTACCACACTTTAAGCGTGCAATAGGCTTATTGCCAATATACGATTGTCCTTCCTGGACATTCTTCTTAAATGGAGCATTAGCAGTTGGTATATGTGACTTGATTAGTTATTCATCATATTTAGGTCAGTTAATGCGTCTGGAAATTAATTCGCTAATCTCTGTGAATGAATTATCCTTTGAACTTTTTGTTCACATATTTAGTACGAGGATCAATGATATTTCATTCTAACTCATTTCTATTTCCAACTGCCTTTTATCTCCCCCCCCCCCCCCCCTGATGTTGGGAATGTTAATCCATTGAGATGGATAACAATTAATTGAGCTATAAATAAATAACTCATTAAAGGCTCTATTCATCATCGTATATCCCAACCACCTTTTGAGGTCCCATCTTTGTGCGTCATGGTGGATCAATTTCAATATATGTTGCACAACAAAAAATATTAGATGGGCGATATTTGGTTCCTGATCAAAAACCGACTATAATGGGGGAGAAACTATTACCACGTATTGGCTTGATGTGAATAAATGTTACTGCATGTAAAATCACATTTACTCAAATATAAACATGAACTTTTGCTCTCATGAACATTGACATTGCAATCAATAGTAGACGTTTAGTGATCGTCTATATGTGTATGACCATAAGCTACTAGTATTTCAATACTTAGGAATTGAAGTCACTAATTATGTCATTTTGGAATAATGTGGTTGATATCTTATTAGCTAAGCCATATATCACGCAAACTTCAGGTTGCGCACTTGATAACCATTTAGACGATGCATCGATTTTAAATACTAAATGGTATCATGTTAGGATATACGTATCCTTTAATCAATTCCAAAATATATAGTGATACTCACCCTACTTTATATGGCAAATATATAAATTATGCTGAAAACAAATTAAAAGAGGAAGAAAAACATTGGTTAAAATAAAATAAAACTTACTTGTAGTAGTACGTTTTGATCCAACTTCAAAAGCAACTCGTGCTGATAACGTGTTGTGAAACTAGCCTAATAGCAAAATAATATGAGAACAAGAACAGGGAGAGAGACCTAGAATTTCATTAATCAAGTGTGTATACAATGAGATACAATGAGAGTATATATAGCAGTACAAAACTTGGAGAATAAGCTAATCTAATTTAGGAGGTGATAATCACATTAATATAATATAATATATTTAGAACAATTTCTAAATTGTAAAATCATCCAAATGGCGGTATAAATAATCACTTCCGTAGCATTCTCGAGTCCACTTCTATGTTCCCAAGTTTACATAACAAGACAAAAGAAAAAAAAAATAAGGGGATGGGAGTTCAAACCTTATAAAAGGAAAAAAAATGGTTTATTTAAAAGGGGATGGAAAAAAATGTGTAAAAATTTAGAGGAGAAATTACCCGTTAAAAAAAAGAAAAAAAATAATAAAAACATCCACTCCCTTTCTTTTATTTTTCTCTTTTTTTCCTGGTTTTTTCTCTCTAAAAAACAATAATAAAGATACTAACAATCACTCTCGAACTAGGATATGCAAGTAACAACGATTCTAAGGCTATTAAGATAGATTTGCAATTTTCACTCTGAGAACCGTAAGGACAACGATTCAACGCTTAGGCATCAACAAATGGCTATTAGGCCCAAAGTATGCTTCGTTATCTAGTTCAGACAAATCCTAATGTTGAATTAAAGAATAACTGATAGAATTCATTTCCAATGTTCAAAGATACAATAATTCTTAAACATACAAAAGTCCAACCCAATACCAACGTAATTAAGTTCAACAACTGATTCATCAATACATTATAACTACAAATACATAACCAAAACAACATTACAAATCCAGAAACTTACAATCCTTCACCTGAAACTGAAGGGAGATACCTATTCAAACACAGTTTGGACCTTCAAGCTTCAATCCTTGGAGTTATTTGCTTCATTGGGTGATTAGAGATGATTTGTGGTGAACTCCTCTTGTTTCAGATCGTCATGATGCTTTTAATGATAAAGAAAAGTCAATACAATGCGATCAGTAGTTGGAAAGAAGAAACAACTTGTGAAACTCTGCTGCCCGCAGTCCGCGGGAGGATAAGGTTTCCACCACTGTCCGCGGGGAATTTAATAGTGTTTTTTGAATAAAAGGAGATGTTGCGGTCTGTGTGAGATAGTGAGGTAATCCCTCGCAGTCCGCGGGGGAGGTTTATGCACATTCAGCTCCTTTTTCGCTCCAGGTTTCAACTGCACGATCGTATCTTTATATTTCAAGCTCGTTAATTCACCATTTTAGCATGTAAAACTTATCTTTCATCATTCTTGGATAAGTACCTAATTTCAGGCAAAGTTACACACAAAAGATATTAAAAATACCAAAATAAACTATCTAAATGTGATCCTTTCGGCATCACATCAATGGGCGAGAGGCAAATGTTAATGATGAGAGCGAATCTATTCTAATGGATAATGTGGATGGAGATCTCAAGGCTTCTATTAACTCTGTGGTTGTACCAGTAGTCAGATGAGTCATGCGGAGAATATGAGGACCAAGGAAGTTCTATTGGTGGTGTGAAGGTCAAACCCTGGAGAATGATTAAACTTTTCAAATAAGGTGGCATAGGTCCTCTAGGAATGAAACAAATGTGCAAACTAATGAGGTGGGGCCCTCAGAAACTTGTAAAAAAATTCAAGTTTATTTTTTTAGTTCAAAGGGGGAAGTCGGCCAAAGGGGCAAGACTAAGCCTAGAAAGTTAGAAAATATTATAGGATATTTTGTCGGGTGTCTTACATTGTGTTAGTGTCTTACTTGTACATTGTAATGTATATTTTGAGTGATGAATACAAGTTGTTGGCCGTTAAAAAATTAAAGTCATGTTTATATTAAGCTTCTTAACAAGTATAATTAAACATGTTATCATGTCAACTTGCTCAAAACTTGAAAAAGAAAACTTTTGAAAATATATATTATAAGGTCAAACATCCAACATCTAATCCATTTGTTATATCATGTCTTTAACCCGTTTACAATTTGATTACCAGTACGTCAACCCATTCACAAAGCGCCAACCCTTTTAATTCGTTTCATAACACGCTAGACGACTGTACGTAAGTGTGTTTGCGTCATGCTTGATTTCTTTGGCATGATCTTAAGTTTGGGTTTATAATTCAACTTGAAAACCTGGCACAATATTCACGCTAAACAATGGTGACTTACCCTTCACCTACTTTTATGACTTATCTAACCCTAAGTAAAAACATATCAAAATACAAACTCAAGTTGCACACCATTGAAATTAAAAGCTTTTAGATTGACATCATACTTGTGGCCGCGAAATCTTGGTATTCCAAGAGATCACATGGTGTTGGAAATATGTGAATGGATGGATTTTATTGAAATTATAATTTGATAAATTATAATTATTAATAAGACCTTAATGTGGTGAATTAAAGACTAAAACTCTTAAGTTTTATGTCTTTGATGAGAGGTCTTTATTTCTTTTAATTAGAGATTTATGTCACTTAATTAGAGTCTTTATGTCTCAAATTAAGTCTCTAATTAAGAAGACTTTTATACATCCATGTTCTTATATAATGGAAGACTTTGTGCTTCATTTGGAGATGTAGATGTAGATGTAGAAAAGAGATACATACACACACATATATGTAGAGAACAAACTCAATCGAAGTCCGGTTATCTTTCAGGCAAGTGGGATAGTCCGCAGTGCACCGCGCCGCACTGTTGAACCGGTGTACCCTGGGAACAGACGACGAATCTGTTTAAGGGAAGTGTGTCAAACACAAGCCCGGTTCCTTTTCAAAATTCTATGATTTCGTTTTCTCTTTTCAGTTTACTCCAGCAAGTACAGAGACTCGGAAACCTACGAGGTTCATGTATGAAAGGCGTGCGGTGATTACAATGTAAGTTTTCTAACAAACTTAAACAGATTAGGTGAACAAACTTTCGTGTTCTTCCTAAGGAATTTGGGTTCGCGAAAGTTTGTACATGTTTTCTTTGGTACATCGAATTAGATTACATTCATGATGAGAATGCAATCTTTAATCCGAAAGATTGTTTCTACAAAACGAATTTTTGATTTAATTTTCGGATTCATGGGTTTTGAGTTATATTTAGATAAACCGGACTATGAAACATTTCTAATATGTGTGACATTTTTTTTTTTTGAATTTCTAATGATTGTATTAGAAAAGACATATTAGTTGAAAACCTATGTAAACTTGGTTGATCATGTTTTCTTTCTAGTAAGCGTATTAGAAAGATAATTTCAAAGTATTTGAAATGTATACATTTTCTAATAAGAGTATTGGAAAATAAAGGGTTTCAAAATATAAGGTTTTGAAACATGTATTTCTAATAAGCGTGTTAGAATCGACGACGTTGAAAGAATAACGTGTCATGAAGCATTTCTAATAAGAGTATTGGAAATAAAGGGTTTCAAAATATAAGGTTTGAAACATGTATTTCTAACAAGCGTGTTAGAATCGACGACGTTGAAAGAATAACGTGTCATGAAACATTTCTAATAAAGCGTATTAGAAATTATTATTTAGAAAATAGTAAGTTTAATTTGTTAGCTTATATATTGATTTCTCTAACGGGCGTGTTAGAGATTGATGATTTTGTAAAGACAAAATAAGATGTTTATATTTTCTAACAAGTGTGTTAGAAAAGATTATTGTACAAAATAGACAAACGTGTTGGAAATTTTATTTTGGAAAATTTTGTGAAAATAAAAAAAGTTATAAACTTATTTTATTTTATTGAAGGTTTTAGTAAGAATACTAATTAAAAGTCCAAATTAAACTTAAAAATAATAAGAATATCATTAAGATGGGTCAAATATTCTTAAAGGTTTATATGGGATGTTTCAACTCATGGGTTTATGGAGAATTGGGTGTTTCAACCTTTTCCAACATTAAACCAGTTTGGTTAAATTTGACGGTTTCTAACGAGTGAGTTTGAAAAGGGTATATTTTGGAAAATCCAAAGTTAATACCATTTATGTAAATGGTTTAATTTTCTAACGAGGGTGTTAGAAACGGTTTATTTTATATAAACCAACAAGGTCTAAAACGATTGTCATAATCGTGTATTTCTAACAGGCAGGTTAGAAACGATTGAGAGTATAAACCAATGACCTTTAAAATGATTTTGGTATTGGTTATTTTCTAACGGGTGTGTTAGAAAGAAGGTTTATTTGATATAACCAAAATCTATATGATGAAACGTGTAATCGTTTGCATTCTAACAAGTATGTTAGAAATTGTTAATTTTTAAACCGTATATGTTTATATGGTACACGTATAGTTTCTAATGAATAAATTAGAAATGGTTAGTCATGAAAACCATATACTCTAACAAGTGAGTTAGGAATGGTTTAAATAATAAAACTATATTAGAGTTTATGGTTTTGATGTGTAATCAAAACATAAATATGTATAGTTTATGAAAAATACCTGTGAAAGCAGAAATGTTTTGTCTGAATAAAACATGTGCTTTGCAAATTATATATGGTTTGATACTTGTATGAGAAGTATGATGACTTGAACCATATAATAGTCTAGAGAGACTATTTAGTGTAAAACAACTTATATTGTTTTGGACATATTTACTTGTTCGACTACTTGTGAGTAGTTAAGTATAAACAACTTTGTTGTTTTGAACAGTGTATTGAGGGAGTACCTCGAAACATGCCACGAGACGATATAATTGCTATTATTTCGTCGAACAATAAAGTGTTAAAGAGAATGACACTTTGAGATTTGATGTTTATATATCCTTATATGAATCCGTTTAAATATATATGTTATATGTATTTTGGATTATATTGAAATTATAATTTGGTAAATTATAATTTGGTAAATTATAAATATTAATTGGAATCTTAATGAAGAGTAAACTCTTGAGTAGAGTTTTATGTTTCTAATTAAAGTTTTTATGACACTTAATTAGAGCTTTTTATGTCAATTTATTAGAGCCTTTATGTATAAATTAAGTCTCTAATTAAGTGACTAAGAAGAAAAACTCTTCATCCATCCCCATTGAGATAATCATGATCAACGTGGCAAGTGTATTGAGGTTAAATACACGAAAACGAGATATGTCGTCAAATGTTGAGAGCATCAACATAGAATTGAACAAATGTATTTTCGATGACTATAACATATGATAGGAATATATGTTATTATTCATAAGTCGTTGATAAATTTTGCGAGATTTATTATAAAAGACTTACAATAGTGATGGACGTGTAGAGTTTCTACAAACCATCAATGTTGGTTGAACTATATGAAGGATTCGTGATATATTTTGGGAGAGTCACCCAATAAATAAGTTCAACAAATATATACATATCACTTAGGGATATGTGAATGTCATGTCATGTCGTTGAGTGTCAACCTAATTGACTTGTTGATGATGAATATGTTCATCAAAGTGACTTATATTAAGACTTATGTTTAAGTCCTAAAGAGTCAATGGTGAAGCCTTGGAAATTAAAGGCAAACGAGTCTTGATCCTAATGGATGGAATTAATTATGGTTTTGAAGCATTCTTTAAACCAATGTTTTGGAATGGTAAACAAAATCTCATTTTGTGTCTAAACTAAGAAGTGAATGTTAGGAAGAGATAATGAGTTATCTCTTAAGGCTGTGAAGAATCAGAAGAATGAGGCATCTTCTGTTCACATGCTAAGTATTCGTAGTCTAAAGCATGCTAGACTAATACTTGTTAATTTAGATGCTCCACGGAGAATAAATTAACTTTGAACATTCAAACATATGTGATAGCATAAGAATGTATTTTGTAAAAGCAAATATATAATTCATTAAAAAGGATGACTCGAAAGGATCGAATAAATAGTTCATTGATTATGAAACTATTTAGCTGAATATGAGGAGAACTCATATAGCTCAGAAAACGGTTCGTGTGAAAAATATGGGTTGAGTAATATAATGGATGACCTCAATAACACAAAGATATAAGATAGTCGCTATCTTATCACGTGTGTCTAATGTCATCATGAGTGGTATTACTCAAACTTAATCAAAGTGCAAGCAATGTGGGGGAAGAGCCATTTAAGAAACAATCCGTAGGGATGTAAAAATGGTACTTGAGAAGTTTTCAAGGTACATATGAAAGGAAGAAACTTTCATCACCCCATTTGGTAGTTATCCAATAACACTTAAGTGTGGAGGTGACTTGCAATTGAAAATAGAAGGTTTGATATGAACGGATGTGATTTTGGGAAGCACAAATCACACGAACCTAGAATAGACTTGTTATAAGTCAGTCCTATTATGTGGACAAAATTCTTGAGAAGTTCAATGGAAATGACTCCAGTGTGGCTAGAACTTTCATTGACACGAGTCAATGTCTAGCTAAGAATCGAGGTGGGTCTGTTAACCAATTAGAGTACTCAAGAATTATTGGCAGCATGATGTATCTGATGAGTTGTATCAGACCAGACTTAGCAAACAAGCTAAGTAGATACACGAGCAACCTAAGTTTAATTCATTGGAATTACGTGACACAGGTGCTTTGGTAATTAGGATACATACGAAACTACGGGCTGTAATATAAAAGATATCCAGCAGTTGTTGAAGGTTACTATGATGCGAATTGGATATCTGACACGAATGATTCCAAGGCAATGAGTGGATATTTGTTCACACTTGGAGGTGCCGCGATAACATGGAAATCATCTAAGCAAATGGTTATTGCTAGATCCATGATGGAATCAAAATTCATCGCTTTGGATAAAGAGGATGAATAGGCAGAATGGCTACGTCAATTTGTTAAGGATATACCTAGGTGGCCGAAGCCGGCATTGGCCCAATGAATATGCTGTGATAGTCAATCGGTAATTGGCAGAGCTCATATCACAATGTGTATCATTAAGAATAGGTATATAAGACGTAGGCATGATCGGTACGACAACTAATCTCTATAAGAGTTATCACTATTGACTATGTGAAGTCAAAGGATAACATCGCGGATCCGCTAACAAAAGGCTTAAGCAGAGAGTTAGTTTAGAAGTCGTCAATGGGAATGGGACTAAAGCCCATGAAAGGCTAAGTTTATGCGAAGGAAAACCTAACTCAGCTGACTGGAGATCCCAAGATCTGAGTTCAATAGGACAACCTAATTGTATGAACTGGCGAAGGTCACTGTGGGGAAGAGTTGTTGGAAATCCCACATTTTGAAAAAAGGGAGCTTACTATAAATTAAATAAGCTTCCTAGTCCATTCCTAAAAAGTGACAAGGTTGAGGTTAAGCCTATGGCTTTTAATGATTTGACTGAGGTAACCAATCCCAGTAGATCACCTATGTGAGAGAGAAGTGGGGTCGCTTCGAAGGGTATTGTTGGGGCACAATACTTAAGAGCTCTCGCAGAACCAGGCACGTGTCCATGACCATAACGGACACAACTATGAGGACTTGACGTTGTCAGGGAGAGTCTTGTGTGAAGCGTATTGTCGTCCACACAAACGGCAGACGAGTTCAAAGACATCGCGTTCTACTCAGAGCTAGTGGGCTAAGTGCGTTTCATAAGCGAAGGTTCAAAGGGTCACACCTACCTATCGTATGCAAAACTCAACTGTTGAAATTTAATCGGAATGAGGTTGTTTCTGAATATGACTCCCTTTCATGTGGGGGTTTGTTGAAACTTTTGTGTGTTTTGAATAATCTCCATTCATGTGGGGGATTGTTGGAAATATGTGAATGAATGGATGGATTTTATTGAAATTATAATTTGATAAATTATAATTATTAATAAGACCTTAATGTGGTGAATTAAAGACTAAAACTCTTAAGTTTTATGTCTTTGATGAGAGGTCTTTATTTCTTTTAATTAGAGATTTATGTCACTTAATTAGAGTCTTTATGTCTCAAATTAAGTCTCTAATTAAGAAGACTTTTATACATCCATGTTCTTATATAATGGAAGACTTTGTGCTTCATTTGGAGATGTAGATGTAGAAAAGAGATACATACACACACATATATGTAGAGAACAAACTCAATCGAAGTCCGGTTATCTTTCAGGCAAGTGGGATAGTCCACAGTGCACCGCGCCGCACTGTTGAACCGGTGTACCCTGGGAACAGACGACGAATCTGTTTAAGGGAATTGTGTCAAACACAAGCCCGGTTCCTTTTCAAAATTCTATGATTTCGTTTTCTCTTTTCAGTTTACTCCAGCAAGTACAGAGACTCGGAAACCTACGAGGTTCATGTATGAAAGGCGTGCGGTGATTACAATGTAAGTTTTCTAACACATGGTAACCCACCGAAAGCCAATTATCCTTTAGTGCCTTGTATTTACTCCTCTATCAAAGTTACCCTTTGTCTTTTTTCCTAATGCACTCTTTCATGTGTTGTGTTTCCTTGAACTTAATGGTGATCACAGTGGTGGTTGAAGGTGTTGCTTAGTAAAGGTAGTTTATAGTGGTGCTCAATTCAGAATCTTGTAGTGTTTGTTTTAGAAGATTAACAATGTCGAACCAAATAGGTGCACATCACGTCTCAAAGGATTGAAAAGAACACACTCAACAATGCCATTTATGAACTTCAACTTTCGTTCTTTAAAAGTTACAATTTCAACATACAATGATAAATACGATTAAGAAAATCTATAAGAAAAAATCAATTACAAAAATAAACATAGGAAAAGAAGCATAGTAATGAAAAAACTAATAGGTAAAACTAATGAGTGTGGGAAACATGCATGTGTGGCAACATTACATGTGTATCTCCCTTAGCCGGGTTTTGAGATAATGGATTTGTCGCCAGGTAAGCGGTACTAATGGGTTTTAGGAAACACTCTAGTTTTTGGTTGGAGCGGGAAACACATGTGTCGACCTTACAAGTGTATCTCCTTAGCCGGGTTTCGAGATAATGGGTTTGTACCCGGGCAAGCACGAAAGCTTCACTCCCATGTGTTAGGTTATTATTGTATATCACTTAATATCCTCCACATGTCTTGATTTAACTAGTTAGTGACATATTGGTGGCCCCAAGTTACCATTTAACTAGTCCCCTAAATTTTAACGTGGTCTTACCCAAATTTCACGAAATTTTCATCATCGTCGCTGTTAAAAGTCAGGTTGATATAGGTTGATATATGTTAGAATTGTATATTTACTTCTGGGTTAAGGTCTTTGTAGGTATTGGCCCAGAGCTGGTGGATTGGATAGTTAAAGTGTCTAGGAGAAAGCCCAATGTTGATGTCCAAGAGTTGAAGAGTGTAGCAGCAGCCCAGTAAGCTGGTGGCCCATTTCAACTGGTCCAGTTATGCTCTGTGTCCATGCTGGCAATCCTCATAGCTATATACGAAGCTAATATCAACGGATCATGTGTTCCAAGAGTGTGCTTTCTTTATATGATCGGACGGATATCATAGGCTTGGGTGTGTTTATTCCCAAGCCTAATGATCAGCTATAAATAGATTCGTCTCTCTCATCTGGAAGGGTTTACGTTCACTTTTATTCTTTGATCATTCTCTGTACACATTCACTTTTCATATTGAGTCCATTCTAGATCTAGGGTTTGTTAAAGTCTTTGTATTAAAGACTTGTGAGTTGTTCTCCTGGTAGATCGATAGAATAGGGTACTATAGTGGTAGTGTTTGGTTGTATTTGGTCATCTGTTGATGATTCTTGAGTTGTACGATTCATAATAATAATAATAATATCATAGATCTCATATTTTTTACATGGTATCAGAGCTGAGGCTCTTGATCTAGGGTTCTTTGGTCGATTAGGGTTTCACGGAAGTCATCGTTGATCTCAGTTATACTTGCAGACAGATCTGGTATTTACAGATCTGGTGTGACGGTGCTGGAAGGATAAACATTCTGGTGATCAGGGTTCAAAAAAGGATCATCTGATCAAGATTGTTCGCTGCTCGTGAATATTCTTCTGCGTCTTGAATCTGTAACCCTAAGTGAAGGTTACAGGTTCTTGACTTGCTAAGGAGAACCCTAACTTGGGTTGGAGGCTGGTGAGATCGTTCTGATATTTTGTTTTTTGAGTCTTGCATCATTAGGCATTCTTGGCCGGGTTAGGGGGACCGGTTTGATAAACAACAAAAGATTAATAGGCATTCATTAGGAATTGTGTGTGCTCTGTGTTTTTTGTTGATTTCTTGCTTACTGTTCCTTGTTGTTTTGTTATTGTCCGGCTGTGAGTGTGTCTGTTTAGATAGTGGTTCCCACATTAAGACCTGGCCTGGCACCCTGGAGTGATGAACCAGGTATCTGGACACTGATGTGGCTTCACCACTTAGGTATTGAGTGATCGAATTCGTTTTGATTGTGTTACATTTGTTGATTATCTGCTATCTGTTTGTGTGTTTACTTGTTTGATAATATGGCTGACGAACCTCCTACTACTTTGGTTAGTAAGTTAGAGGCCAGTGACCCTATGTATTTGCATGCTAGTGATTCAGCCAACTTGACCATTGTTAGTGTTAAGCTAAAAGGAACAGAAAACTATAATATTTGGTCTAATGCAATGATTTTGGCTTTACAAGTGAAAAATAAATTAGGCTTTGTAAATGGAGAATGTGTTAAACCAACTAATGATACTGTTCTTGAAAAACAATGGGAAAGATGTAACTCTATTGTATTAACCTGGATTTTAAACTCTATTTCTGAGGATCTGTACTTGGGACAAGTTTATTCAAGGCTTGCCTCTGAAGTATGGAAAGACTTAAAAGAAACTTACAACAAGATTGATGGTTCTGTTATATTTGATCTATATAATAAAATAAATTCATTTTCTCAAAATGGCTTGTCTGTTTCTGATTACTATCACAAACTGAATGTAATGTGGAAAAGTCTAGATGAAATTTTACAACTACCTGCCTGTACCTGTGATGCATCAAAAGAATTCAATGATTTTAATCATCTAATTAAATTGATGCAGTTCCTTATGGGTTTAGATAGTGTGTATCAGTCTGTTAGGACTAGTCTGTTAATAAGGGATCCTCTTCCAACAGTAAAGGAAGCCTTTGCTGTGATATCTAGGGAAGAGTCACATAGGAACTCTAATGTGTCATCAACCAAAGAACAGAGTCAAAATGTTGGTTTTTTTGCTAAAACTACTCAGTCTTTTGATAATAAAAGGAAAGTCACTAAGACTAGTGGTCAGGGGTTAAGATGTACTCAGTGCAATAAAACTGGACATTCGGTTGATAAATGTTTTGAGATAATAGGATACCCTTCATGGATGAGACCTAGAAATAATCAAACTAAAAGGAACAATGTTAATAATAGTACAAGTAACATTGTTCTAAATGATTCTAATGGGTCTTCTACTAGTCTTACTGCTGAACAGGTTACAAAACTCTTGAGTCTGTTGAACACTAAGACTGATGATCCTCAGCCTAGTTGTAATGTTGCTGGTAGGTTCACTGGTCCCTTCTGTTCAAACTCATTTATAAAACCAATCTATTGTTTTGCTAGTCTTAGTATAAATGGTAGAAGAATAGGGTGGATAATAGACTCAGGGGCTAACCAACACATGGTCATGAATGAAAATGGATTAATTAACATAATAGATGTGTCTGACTTAAATATTAAAGTCAGACATCCTAATGGAACTAGTGCTGTTGTAACTAAAATAGGGGATATTAAAATAAATGATAGAGTCACATTATATGATGTATTTGTTGTACCAGATTACAACATTAATTTGATTTCTGTTTACAAGTTAGCTAAAGATAGCAAACTTACTGTGTGTTTTGATGAGGAAAAATGTTATGTTCAGGATTCCTTAACCAAGAAACACCTGGTGACTGGTAGTCAAATGGATGGACTTTACTTTTGTGGTGAGTCTAATATTGTTGTAAATTCTGGTCATATTACTTCTGATTTGGTTGAATTATGGCATGCTAGAATGGGTCATCCCTCTGAAAATGTGTTAAGTGTGTTAAAACATGATTTAGGTTTGAAAAATGTTTCTGTTTCTCAACCTTGTGAGACATGCCATAAGGCAAAACAACATAGAGAACCTTTTCCTTTGTCTGAACATAAAACTAAGGAGTTAGGAGATCTAATTCACTTAGATGTTTGGGGACCATATAGGATTAAGAGTAAAGAAGGTTTTAGGTATTTCCTAACTGTTGTTGATGATTACACAAGGGCTGTTTGGGTGTTTTTAATGAAATACAAAGATGAGGTAGTTGAAAACATTCAAAATCTAACTGTTTTAATAAAAACACAGTTTAAGAAACAAGTTAAAATATTCAGAAGCGATAATGGTTTAGAGTTTGTTAACAATCAAATGAAAGAGTTTGTAAAAAAGAATGGTATTGTTCATCAAACAACTTGTGTGTATACTCCACAACAAAATGGAGTTGTAGAAAGGAAACATAGGCATCTATTGAATGTTGCTAGATCAATTTTGTTTCAAAGTGGTTTTCCTTTGAGTTTTTGGTCTGAATGTGTACTAACTGCCACCTATCTTATTAACAGGACCCCAACTTCTGTGTTGAATGGTAAAACCCCTTTTGAGCTTATATATGGATTTAAACCCCCTTTATACTATCTTAGGGTCATAGGATGTTTGTGTTTCAGTACAGTCTTAAACAATGGTGATAAACTTAGTAGTCATGCTGAAAAATGTGTTCTTTTAGGATATTCGAATGAGAAAAAAGGGTATAAACTGTGGAACTTAGAAACTAGGACTCTTAGTTATTCAAGAGATGTCCGTTTTTATGAAACAGTTTTTCCATTTAAAGAAAATAAAAATTATCTTGGTAAAGAACTTGTGTTTGATAAAACTATTAATAATGAAAATTTCTTTGACTGTTTTGAACACAATACATCTGACTACTCTAATGATGACCCTCCTCCCGATGATGAACAGGGGGAAATAGATGAGGCTGGTGCACATGGTCTTCAGCAGCCTGGATCAGCTGGTAACACTGGTAGTGGCAGGGCTGATAATCAGCAACCCTCCAGTAATCCATCTGATCTAGGCAGGGCAGAAGGTGTGCACAGGCATGAAGGACAAAACCTATCTGAGGGAAATACTGGACAGCAGACTAGTGCTGAGTCCAGTATTAGAAGGTCAACTAGAGACTCTAATTTTCCTAGAAAATTTGATGATTTTGTAGTTAGTGGTAAAGTTAAATATGGACTTGAGAGAGTTGTAAATTATTCCAACCTCTCTTTAGAAAATGTTTGTTTTATTACTACTCTAAATAAAAGTGTTGAACCCACTTCCTTTCAACAGGCTGTTTGTGACCCAAATTGGGTCATAGCCATGAATGAGGAAATGGAGGCATTAAATAGAAACAACACTTGGACTTTAGTTGATTTACCCCTGGCAGGAAAGCCATAGGTAGCAAATGGGTTTATAAAATAAAATATAAATCAACTGGGGAAATTGAAAGATTTAAGGCTAGGTTAGTAGCCAAAGGGTTTAGTCAAAAAGAAGGGGTGGATTTTAATGAAACATTTTCACCTGTTGTGAAAATGGTAACTGTTAGAACAATTATAGCCTTAGCTGTTTATAATAGTTGGTCTTTGTTTCAGTTAGATGTGAACAATGCATTCTTGTATGGTGACTTAAATGAAGAGGTGTTTATGAAACCTCCTGATGGTTATTTCTCTAAAAATGAGAATAAAGTGTGTAGATTAAATAAATCCTTATATGGCTTGAAACAAGCACCTAGAATGTGGAATTCAAAGTTAGTTGGTGTTCTTAAAGAGTTAGGATTTGAACAAAGTCAATGTAATCATTCCTTGTTTATTAAGAATAAGGATTCTGTGTTTATTGTGTTATTGGTTTATGTTGATGATATAGTTATAACTGGGAACAGTTATGATGATATATTATCCATTAAAACTTTTTTAAATTCCAAGTTTATGATTAAGGACCTAGGATCTCTAAAATACTTTCTAGGCATAGAAGTTATTGAGTCTAGTGAGGGACTTTGCTTATCACAAAGGAAGTACTGCATAGAGCTTCTTGCTGAATATGGAATGACTGGCTGTAAACCAGTCAGTAGTCCAATTGAGCAACACTATGTTGTATCAACCTTGTGTGCAAAAAGTAAGGAGTCATTAATTGATATCACTGCATATCAAAGTTAGTAGGCAAACTTATTTATTTATCCCACACTAGGCCGGATATAGCTTATACAGTCCATGTACTAAGTCAGTACATGCATAAGCCTGCTAAGGCTCATCAGCAGATGGCTTTTCGGCTGTTAAGATACTTGAAATTATCTCCTGGAAAAGGAATAATTTTTATGAAAGGATCTAATCTAGAGCTAAAAGCTTATGCTGACTCGGACTGGGGAAAGTGTTTAGAGACTAGGAAATCTGTTACAGGATTCTGCATTTTCCTGGGTAACAATCTCATATCTTGGAAAAGTAAGAAACAGAGTACAATTTCACGATCTTCAGCAGAAGCTGAATTTCGTGCTATGTGTTCTGCTACATGTGAACTCACTTGGCTGTCAAATCTGCTGTATGAACTTAATATTGAGGTAAAGTTTCCTTTGTCTCTTTATTGTGATAACACTGCTGCTATGTCCATAGCAGCAAATCCAGTCTTACATGATAAGGTAAAACACTTTGAGTTAGATTTATTTTTCATAAGGGATTATATAGCTAAAGGTAAAATTCAAACTGTTAAAATTGATTCTAAAGAACAATTAGCAGATGTGTTTACTAAAGGTTTACTTATTTCTCAACATGAATACATGTGTAAGAAATTAAACATGTTTGATGTGTTTGGTTATCAACCTGAGGGGGGGTGTTAAAAGTCAGGTTGATATAGGTTGATATATGTTAGAATTGTATATTTACTTCTGGGTTAAGGTCTTTGTAGGTATTGGCCCAGAGCTGGTGGATTGGATAGTTAAAGTGTCTAGGAGAAAGCCCAATGTTGATGTCCAAGAGTTGAAGAGTGTAGCAGCAGCCCAGTAAGCTGGTGGCCCATTTCAACTGGTCCAGTTATGCTCTGTGTCCATGCTGGCAATCCTCATAGCTATATACGAAGCTAATATCAACGGATCATGTGTTCCAAGAGTGTGCTTTCTTTATATGATCGGACGGATATCATAGGCTTGGGTGTGTTTATTCCCAAGCCTAATGATCAGCTATAAATAGATTCGTCTCTCTCATCTGGAAGGGTTTACGTTCACTTTTATTCTTTGATCATTCTCTGTACACATTCACTTTTCATATTGAGTCCATTCTAGATCTAGGGTTTGTTAAAGTCTTTGTATTAAAGACTTGTGAGTTGTTCTCCTGGTAGATCGATAGAATAGGGTACTATAGTGGTAGTGTTTGGTTGTATTTGGTCATCTGTTGATGATTCTTGAGTTGTACGATTCATAATAATAATAATAATATCATAGATCTCATATTTTTTACAGTCGCCACATGTCTTTTTTTTTTTAATTACATTTATCCTATAGCTAGTCATATTATTTTAACTTTTTTTTTTTGAGAGTAGTGTTTCAGCGGTAAATCCCGTATTGCAAAGCGACCACTGCCCAGGATCGAATCCCATAAGAACCACACGGGTTTCTCCTTTCAAACCCAATGGTTATTTTTTTGGTGGAACGTGGGAATCGAACCTGAGACCAAACCCAGGCAGGAACCTTCCAAGGAGGTAAACCTTCCCACCTCAAACCAGCTGGGCTGGAGATCATTGGCATTATTTTAACTTATTTGTTGTTGATACATGATGATGTTTATTATTGACTATATTTCTCTAGTAAATATCCATCAATATGAGTATATAACCTTAACTCTATTCCATTTATTACTAGAAACAATAAACATGGGTCTACCGTCATCTTTCTTGATTGCTTTTTTCTTCCTCTCATGCTTCAATTGCTTGTACCCTAAGTTAGCAATAGCAAAACATGGTATAACCCGACACTATAAGTTTAATGTAAGTGTAACAAGGTTAATGTTGGCTATAGCTTACAGCTTTATACTTGTGCTTCATATAAACCATTCATGTCTTTTCAGATACGGATGCACAATGTGACCAGACTGTGTCAGACGAAAAGCATAATAACCGTCAACATTAAATTCCCGGGGCCAAGAATTATTGCTAGGGAAGGTGACCAGTTGGTGATCAAAGTTGCCAATCATGTCCGCAACAATATCAGTATCATTGGTACACAACTCATCAATTTTTCTTGACCTGTTGAATAACTTGAGTTAACTCATATTTAAAAAGTGGATTGTGATTGCCACCTTTGCACAAAAATATTTGTAGTTGCTGAATATAATTTATTTGAGGTTCAGGCATGGCATTCATCAGGTTCGGAGTGGATGGGCTGACAGACCATCATATGTTTACAACTTCACCATTACTTGACAGAGAGGAACACTTTGGTAACACGCCCATGTCTCACGGATTACGGCTACCCTATATGGCCCAAATGTCATCCTCCCTAGACGTAACACTTCATACCCGTTTGTGAAGCCTTACATGGAAGTCCAATTATATTTGGTCATGTGCCAATGTGCCAAACCTTTTTTTAGCTATACGGGCCAATGGACTTGTTCTTGAAATAAATTATGCCTTTTCATTATAGGGGAGTGTTGGAAGGCCGAAACTGAAGCAGTGATCAACCAGGCCCTTCAAACTAGAGCTGGCCTGAGTAATTCAGATGCCTATACTATCAACGGGATGCCAAGCCCATTATACAATTGCCTTTCACCAAAGGGTGCCTAGTTATTGTTGTTGTGTTGCTGCTGTTGTTGTACTCTTTTCTCGTCATTTTACTAGAGGTAGAAAATGGGCAGGCTGGGTAACAGAGGTAGAAGACAAGGACGAGGGCGGCACCACTGGATGTTTATTAATAGGTCCTTTCATAGTAGAATCCTCGAGTGGGGCAACTCCACTTGAACACAAAACCTTGACTACAACTGTGAAATGACCATCCCTGAATTTCCGAAGCATAGCTTAATGTTGGGGATCCTTTCAAAAACCTCCTTCCCACCCGCTCCTCCCTAGAACAAACACTCTTCTCCAAATTGTCGAAGAGAGAAAAAAACCAAATCTACAAACCCAGAACCATATTATGGTAACAATTAAAATGGAAAAAAAAAGTACATCAAGAAGTTTTAAAATAGCTATTGTCTCGAAGACCCATATTGACGACACTTCAAAATTCGTGGACGGTTGTCCTAATTTACTAAGAAGGGCTTCAAAATATTGATACTTTTGTTTGTCTATATTTCTTGCTAAAAAGATAATGTGTTGTATGATGAAGTTTTAATGGCCTTGAGTTGATTTCTAATTTCGAGCCTATAATGTTGTCATCGATTTTTACTCGACTCCTCCTACATATAAGCTCTTTTGCTAACATTGAATAATATCTCAATGTTGATTTTGTTGTAAAAGGCTTACAAATCTGCAGAAGAAGAAACAGAATATAATTGACAGAAACCGGGCCTTAAATAGATTTTGGAAGCTTTTTCTAGCAAACCCAACGTCACGCGGACCCGGATTTTGCGAGCAGCATTGCGTTGGTTTAGGAATTTTCTTCGAATCAGAACCCGTTTTTTGCACCCTCCCCCCTACTGCGCGTGCGCGTGTAGCTAGGTGCCTAAGTATAATGTGACTTAACATTTTATTCCTTCCAATTTAGTTTCCCCTTATAAACCAATCTAAGTTTCATTCCTCAACCAATGTTGGACAAACCTACATTCACACATATATATAAACGCCAACAGATTTTGCGTCGTTTTTACCATTTGCGAACTGTCTGAATTAGAATAGCCAACATCTTATAGATTATTTGTTTTTTTTATAAATTACTTTGAGCATACATAACACTCCCGCTCATCTTAGTGTATGTATAATGAATAGTTAAAAAGCTCATATTACACGTAATAATTGTGTAAACGATTCCATAAATTCTAATAGTAACATTTAGATGCACAGGGGATGGTGAACTATGGATCTTAGAATTTAACAAAATTGGTGTTTTTCATAAAAAAAAACCTTTATTAAATAATGTTTTTTTTTTCAGCGAATAGGCTACATTCCAAATGTTTTGCTTATTTTGTAGATGAGTTAATTGCCAAAATAGCCCTAGAGGTATGGCTTAAATTGCTTGTTAGGTCACAAAATTAATTTTTTTTGCCAAAATCACCATTCACAGATTGAAAATTGTCAAAATGGTGCATATTTAACTGAGTATTAAAAGTCAGTTAAGTCTCAGGGCAATTTCGTCCTTTATGTCCTCAGGGGCCAAAATGGCAATTAATGGAAAGTTATAAAAAAATAAAATTCAAAAACGTTTTTTCGAACACGTTTTTTTATTCGAACTCGTTTTTTTTTCGAACACGTTTTTTTCGAACACGTTTTTTTTTCGAACACGTTTTTTTTTTCGAACACGTTTTTTTTTTCGAACTCATTTTTTTTTCAAGCACGTTTTTTTTTTTCGAACACGTTTTTTTTTCGAACACGTGGTTTTTTCGAACTCGTTTTTTTTCGAATGCGTTTTTTTTTCGAACACGTTTTTTTTCGAACTCTTTTTTTTCGTACACGTTTTTTTTTTTCGAACACGTTTTTTTTTCGAACTTGTTTTTTTTTTTTCGAACACGTGGTTTTTTCGAACGCGTTTTTTTTTCGAACTCGTCTTTTTTTCGAACACGTTTTTTTTTCGAACTCGTTTTTTTCGAACACGTTTTTTTCGAACACGTTTTTTTTTTCAAACACGTTTTTTTTCGAACACGTGGAACATTTACCACCATAGTACTGTGATCCTCTTAAGAATCATCAATGTGTAGGGTTTGATATTTTGGACCCTAAGAAAAAGTGGAAGAAGACCTACATTGAGGTACTTATCTTTTTAGCGGGTAATACGGTTATACCCATTTTGATTTATTTTAATAAAAATACATTAAAGAGTGACTATATTTCCCTTTTTTTTTTTTAATAACTTGAAATTTTTACTTTGAATAAATTACAAAAACATCACTGACCCTTCTTTTACCACTTCCCCATGAAAGTAGAGAACGATGTAGCCAGATTCGGAAGTGGGTGACACCAAACAAACACATCGAACAGAGAGAGGGAGGGCAACCGGAATCGCTACGTCTGCGGTGGATCCTCAATCCAGAATTGAACCGGGAAAAAAGGAGTGGTGCGTGTATTCGATCTGTAGAGGATCTAGATATTTTGTTTCCGGCGAGTACCATTTTTCCGGCGAGACCAGTTTAACATGCCATATTTTCGAAACGTGTTCGAAAAAAAAAACGTGTTAAAAAAACGTGTTCGAAAAAAACGAGTTCGAAATAAAAACATGTTCGAAAAAAAAAAACGAGTTCGAAAAAAAAAACGTGTTCGAAAAAAAAAAACGTGTTCGAAAAAAAAAAATCGAGTACGAAAAAAAACATGTTCGAAAAAAAACGAGTTTGAAAAAACATTTTTGAATTTTATTTTTTTATAACTTTCCATTAATTGTCATTTTGGCCCATGAGGACATAAAGGACGAAACTGCCCCTGAGACTTAACTGACTTTCAATACTCAGTTAAAAACTCAGTTAAATATGGACCATTTTGGCAATTTTCGTTCTGTGAGGGGTGATTTTGGCAAAAAATTAATTTTGTAACCAAACAAGCAATTTGGGCCAAACCTCAGAGGCCATTTTGGCAATTAACTCTTTGTAGATTTCTCATAAATCAAACCCCAATTGATCTCTTTGGTCAATATTGGTACAAACTATTCTTGCTAATAGGCCCGCCCGACCCATTAATATAAGGCCCTAATGGGCTGGGGTTCAACCCTCTATAAATAGAGGGTCACAGCCTCATTTACAACCACCCAATTTGTCTTGTACAAACACATTACTCTCTCATGAACTAATTTGTTACCCCTGGGAAGCTCACGGGTTATTAAGATCAGTGGCGGATCTAAAACAAAAGTTTAAGGGTAAAGTTCAATTTTTTAACCGTAAATACCTAGAAGATTTCTCCTACATTTGAAAGCTTGAAATTGATTCTAAACAGAGCCATCTCAGCTCGGATTTGAAAGCGAGCCGGAAATCTAAGCTCGAACTTGACTTGGTTTTTAACCGAGCTGGCTCGTCTCGGCTTGATTAGGCTCGGATTTAAAAAGAAAACTTAATACATGGCTTTCAAATTTCAATAATATTAGATATCACTAAGTAGTTAGAAAAACGCCATAAAACTAAGTTCGACTTAATACATTAGAGACCAAAATCAAATTCAACAAAGTACAAAAATAACCTTCAAATTTCAGCAAATACAACATATATTCATTAGCTTCTTAATCAACATACAAATATGCCCTATATCCGTCCACACTCTTCAATATATGGAAATAATAAACATTTTTTTATAATATATTATATGTATATAAAAATAAAATATATTATAAGCATAATTATCCAAGCTACCAACCAAGCCAATTTGGCTCATTACGAACCGAGTCGAGCCGGATCAGATCTATTTCAAACAGAACCATATTGGATGAGCTTTTTGCAAGCTAAACGCGAGCAAGCTCCGATCCGCAAGCTTTTTGAATAACCCTAGGCAGGTGTGCTTTTTTTTTTTTCGTTCAAAATTAAGAGTAAGAGACATGGGCTTAAGGAGTGAGTTGTTTATTTCTTTTCTTTCAAAAATTAGGCTTTTAACTTATAATGGATAGTCGATAGACTGTTGTTTATAGTGTTGGATTTGAAAATAGTTTGAGAGGTAACATAAAAAAAATTGAAGGGTGACATAAAAACATCCCTGCTCTCTCTCTCTCTATGTCCGCCACTGATTAAGATAACATATCAACAACTCGTAATCACTTCTTTCCACAACCAACTCCCAACCATCGAGTTAAGCAGCCCAAAATCACCTCGGCTTAGCCCCCATCAGGTCACTGGTCCAACGAACTGACAAAACATTAAAAAAAATTATAAAATTCCAGGTTTGACAGACCAGTTTTTCGGTACAACCACCGGTTCACCGATCCAACCATCGAGTCACTGCATGCCCCTGGTTCAACCCATGACCCGGACCGGTCCAACCACCGGTTCCCAGGTCTAAAAACACTTTGACAGTTTTGGTCATGTAATTATTGTACAACCTTTTCTAACTTGTTTTTCTTCCTAAGTTAATATTGTGTCCTAGCATTGAGTTCATGTGCACAACCGGTCCAATACCCTGACCTCCGGTTCACGTTCCGACCGGCCGGTCCGGTCTGGGTTTCAAAACATTTATCAGGCAATCCACACTAACCAGAGACTGGAACGTGTAGTTGAAGTCCGTAGCCTGAAACCGAACGAGAGAGTGATTGTTGTGTGGTGTATGCGGCCCAGAGAATTAGATATCAGCAAAACAAACCAAGGGTGTTAATACACCGAGTTGAATTTAAGGTTTATTTCAGACACCAATTATCATCTAGACAAGTGGGAATTTGGGACTGGGGTTGAATTTGAGTTTTTTTTCATATATTTAAGGTTTATTTTAGGCACCAATATCATTTAGATAAGTGGGAGTTTGAGACTGAGGTTGATTTGAGTATTGTCATATGAAATGTTGTGTGTCGCAAAGGTGAACAAAAAGAGCTTTTTCATATATAATAAATATTCATTATTTGTTAGAACTTATTATTTGTTCCACAACGATGCATAGTCTTTTATAGTGACTAACAAAATAAAACACGGCCAGGGATTGTAATTTGTAAATGTATAGGATACAGTTCTATGATGTGACTCTAAAGAACGATAATACAAAAAATAGAGTCATGTTATCTGCACAACAACAATTTTTAGGTTTGCACAAACCTATATGGCCCGTAGAGGGTGTCAGGGCAATAAATGCTCTCTGAAAAAGCAAACATTTATGGCACGTAGAGGCCTCTACGCCCCATAGAGGGAATGGTGTCAATTAGCATTAAACCCTATATGGATCGTATAGGGCTCTACGACTCTATATAAGTACGAGGTATGATGTTATCTATGAACAAACTGACTTGCAGGGTGTTAGACTGTTGTATGTCTTGCTAGGGAAAAGTGGTCAGTTTCAACGCGACTTTGACTTTTACTTTTACACGGGGCTCAACGTATCCAAGAAAACCGAGAGGAGGTGGAGCTTATGCGGGATCGACAGTTTCAACGCAACTTTGACTTTTACACGAAGTCGCACGACCACCTAACCGGTAAAGCGTTGGAAATGTGTTTGAAACGCAAGGCCCAAATCAAGAAAAAAATATGAGCTATGAGTATTTGTATTTTCTTTTTAGTATTTGTAATTTTTTTTAGTTTCTAATTTTTTTAGTATTTTGTACTTTTTTAGTATTTGTAATTTTTTTATTTAATGAAATATTATTAGGTATTTAATATTATTATTTAAATAAGAAAACAATAATTAAGCAATGATTATCCAATCATTTATAAAGCCCCATAACGCCCCTTCCCATTACACCCTCTTTTCCCATAATGCCCCATAAAGCCCATTCTGTTACTTTATAATAGTTTATTCCCACAACGCCCCTCCATTACACATGGCCTTATAGCATAGCAGCATCTTGGTTGTGGGATAAAACTTAGGGACTATAAGTTCCTGGGTTCGAATCTCACAATGGGGTTTCTCATATTATGACTTTCCTCCTGAATTGGTGACTTGGTGGTGAAATATGATCGCGTGGTAACACTGGCGACGCGATGATACTTTAGTGATTCCAATTGGCCGTTCAAAAAAATAAACTAATTTTCATCCATCCAAATTAGAGAGAAAACAAAAGATGGAAAAAAGAGGAAAAGAAAAGAACGGGATCATATACTCAACAATGGAGAGTAAATAAAAAATGGAAAAAAAGAGGAAAAGAAAAAACAAAAGGCTTTTATTTTCCTTTATTTTCGTTTCTCTCGTTAAGTAAACTCGGGAACATAGCGTCAGAGAGGGGGAGGGGAATGATGAATGTGTTTAGGGTTTTTGTTTGAGCCAGGGCTGGATTTCAAGACGTTTCAACAAATGGGCGCTTTAAATATTTGTACCATGTGCTTTAAATCTTGTGCATGTTGAAAGTTTGATAAAATGACCATCTTTTTCTTCTAATATGCATTATAATATAGTATAAAAGTATATCTATATTATCTTATTAAAGAAACTAGATGGACACAGTAGTCATTTGACCATCTTAATAAAATTGCACCTAAAGAACCTCAAGGTAATCCCACCATTTTTTACTAAATTCTCTGGTCTATGGTCGTGCTCTTTCTTCCATCCCTCCTTCATCAGACCAGACGTCCTTCATTCATTCATTTCAAACTCCCAGATTCAGTGCTCCAACAATTTCTTCCAACAATTTCTTCATAATGCCATTCATTGATTCCTCTTAATACTCCGATTACAACTCGGAATTTAACATAATTAAAGGGGGTCTCTTTGAATTCAAGCCTCCATCGGTTACCCTAATTCAGAGCAGGCTCTTGAAACACTCCCATCGGTTATAAAATTAACCCTAATTCAATGGTCTCCATCAATACTTTCATTGTGCATATGAGTTTCAAACCTTTGGCTTTATATACTCAACAATGTTCATTATACTTCATCTCCCTACTTTCAGGTTATTTCTAATCTTTGTGACAATTACATGCTTTTATTTTGAAATTAAATGCTTCTTTCAAGATTTTTTTTTTATGAAACGATCGGATCATTAATAGTTTACTTACAAGACGTTCATGCTATCTTTTTTATGATTTGTGTTAGTATACATTATGTATAATCTTTTCCTTATAGACAAGCTGAATTCGTGCTAGATTAACAGTTTTGGCATATAATCCACTATTTGTTTGCTGATTTTGTTTTGTGATGACCTATAACCTTTGGGTAATGGTGGCCAAAAACGTTCGGTGTTGGTTGTTGTGTATAAAAAACCGGGGGTTTGCGGTTGTGAGGTAAGGATGGTCTATAAACGTTGGGCCCACATATTCCCGTTTGTGTGTTCGAACCACTGGTTTGTGTGCTCGAACCATCTCCTCTCTTTTTTCGAACCCCCCGCACGGGGTTTGGAAGGTGTTTTTTTTGTTGAACCACTTCTTTTATCCATGGTTGAAATGAACCTGTGAGATTGAATTTAGATTGAAATGGGAGAAAAGATATGATTTTATGTGTTAAAATGGTTTGAAATAGGTTGATTAATATAAATGGAAAAGTTGGTTCTTTAGATTGAAATGAGAGAAAAGATATGATTTTGCTATATTCGTTTCATTTCAAATAAATTAGACCGAAATTTCTGGCGTACTCTCCTAGGGTGCAACTCCAACAGTGCTCTATCATCAACAGTAACTTTATTTATCTTAAAAAAACAACCCCCTCTTACATTACTTAAGTCATTAACTAACTTTATGCATTATTATGTTTGAAGCACGTTGAAGCGTGGACGGTAAGACTCATGGAGATGGTAACCATTTTTTTTGGATGGTTTCTTGACTGTATTCGTTACTTGGCAAATTCCAATCATTTCCAAAAAATGTGACATTCATGTTGGTTTGGTTCAATTAGATGTGCCCCAAGACAACGGGAACGTTGCTAATGCAGGTGTCCTTGTTTATATGATGATGGAGAGTCTTGTGAAAAACAAATCAGTGTTGTTAGGAATCAACGTCGAAGAGGCTTGTGTCAATTATCGACGCCACATGGCTGACGAGCTATACAAATGGCGTTGTCTTGCAAGTTCTCGTCATGTTAAATGATTATGGTCCTAGTTTTAATGTTTCAGATGTTAGTTTTTTTTATTCTGTTAAGTGGTTGGTTTTAATGTTTGGTTGTTGTTATCATTAATAAATTACTTTATTACGTTTAGTAAATTTCTTCGTAAAGTAAATTAAAGACAATATGACCAACATAAACAACATATGGCAAAACATTACATAGATAAACAACATGCTCCTTCACTAATGTTTCCCAGAGACCAACGTGCTGCATTAAATTCGTTTGACATCTCCTATCAAAACAGTGCACAAGCCTGTGACAACCGTCGCCCTCATCTTTTATCAAGTTGTGAAATCTAGTCCGTGTATTTCCTATGTTTTAGAATCTCATAAAAGTTGAGTTCTTTCGATTATTGTTATTATTTTTATTTGGAAATTTTTACATTTTTTTTACCGAACGCGGATATGAAAGCATTATTTAATCATGATATATTTTGGTATTTATAAAAAAAGATCAAACGTTATTTTTCTTGATTAAACACTATAAATATTTACATTTTTAGTCCATGAGCTATTGAACAATCGTCACTACGTGACACCTCGATGTTTCCGCCATCAGTTGGGGTGTTACAAAGCCTCATCAACATATCCTCCAATGTTAATTGGTTCACATGCAACTATACGACTGAGTAACATACAATGACCCCTGAATTAGCAGCAACATATTTCTTAGTATGCTGGCAATACTCAGTATTTGATACCCTTGTTCTTTCTACGAATCTTCGTCCGGAATGTTCCCAATGAGAAATTTGATCCAAAAACGATTTGAATAAAGATCAAATCTTATTAGGGTAGGGTAAACCCTAGCTTGGATCAGATCACATCCAGAAGAACTAGGTGAACCACACGGACTAGTAAAGTACAGGGTAATGTCAAAGGTTCGCATATCAACACCAACTAGGAACCAGTCTGATTATTCAGCACATAACGGAATGTAAACCTGTTAATTTTGATTAATACTTTAGATATAATCCCGTACATATAAAAAAAATTAGAATACATATGTTACCGTATCAATGCCCCAAAATGGAGGATAATGTTCTTTGATTCCGATAGCAAATGGTGACGCACCATAGTTTGGTGTATTAGCTAAAAGGTCCAAGAACTGAAGGGGAAGAATTGTCCAAGGGTACTTATGTTCCGAGTCTTTACGTTTTTCTGATCAACACCCATCGGAACCTCATCAACCTGTTTACCCAACCTCACACATGCTAAAACAGAACGAAGCACAAATATAATTTTAAGTATAGCCAACAAAATAGGGAAAACATAACTTCATTTGCTTACCAGGAGCCACAGGTAACCTTCGTTTTCATACCCCATTAGCGTACCCCAAAAATCATGACCCGGTTGTTTCCTACCAATGAGCCAACAATAATAGTACGGAGCATCACTGTTACTATAATACTCCACCGCAGTTTGACACCATTTTTTGGACTTTCTGGTTAGTAGTGTGTACCAATGTGTGTGTGTGTGTGTGTTTTCATCTTTTCTAGGGGGGTTTCAGAAACATAACCAAAATCAGAATATGATTAATAAAGATCTTCCATTATTTGGTCATTACTAGGGGACTCCATTATC
Organism: Ambrosia x helenae; assembly: GCA_030844895.1. Taxonomy (NCBI): domain Eukaryota; kingdom Viridiplantae; phylum Streptophyta; class Magnoliopsida; order Asterales; family Asteraceae; genus Ambrosia; species Ambrosia x helenae. The sequence goes on along the minus strand of JAUTDX010000433.1, from coordinate 44,708 downwards.
TGGTAGCCTCTTGGTATGCATTCCCTGGTGTGTGTCCCTAATATTTGTAGACAAATAGAAAGAAATAACCCACTTTGTTTTATAGTGACAGCACATACTTACACCATCACGTGATATCTGAATTCACCATTAAAGTCACTCTCATTAAAGTCACTTTCACATCATATTATTTAAAATTATTAAAGTATTATTTATACACAAATAAAAAGAAATGGTCCACTTTGTCTTATAGTGACAACAAATACTTACACCATCACGTGATATCTGAATTCACAATTAAAGTCACTTTCATTAAAGTCCCTTTCATTAAAGTCACTTTCACACCATATTATAAAAATTATAAAAGTATTTTAAAAAATTGAAAATTTTACATTTTTTCATCTATTTAAGGGGTAGTTCCCCCAAGCCAAATTGCTCACACCTAACCATCTCTCTTAAAGACAACATTTTCTTACAAAACCTGCTTCTCCCCAAAACCTTTCAACCAATGGCTTCATTGGTTCCATACCTTGTTAGATTATACTGGGGTGGTTTCAGGCTACGGACTTCGACTATACATTCTAGTCTGTGGTTAGTGTGGATTGCCTTATAAATGTTTTGAAACTCGGACCGGTCGGTTAGAACGTGAACCGGGGATCGGGTGTATTGGACCGGTTGTGCACTGAACCTGGTTTTTAAGGGGTTGATCCGAATTTTTTTATATTTTTTTCAAATTTAACCTTATTAATTTTACGACAGCATCCGGTTGGACCATCCGGAGACCAATTTGACGTCCGGTCTAGTTCTGAAAACATTACTTATAATCATTAAATGTTATTGTTACTGAAATTTTTGGTTTTACTCAATTTTAAGTGGCCGAATTGCGAGTTATATTCAACCTATTTTTTGTAAAAATTCGTCAATTTTCTATTTGTGGTAGGTGTCTTTGATGGTTTTGGTTATGAAATTATTGTACGACTTTATTATTCTAACTTGTTTTTCTTCCCAAGTTACTATTGTATCCTAGCATTGAGTTCACTTCACCATTGATCACAATCTATCTGCTATCATATTGATAGCTTCTGATGGACATGCAAAGCTGGTTTATAAGTGACGATATACATTAGAAAAGGTACTCAGCATTAGAAGAAATGGTACCGTTATTTACAAAGTACCTTAAACATCGCCCCGTAACTGTAAAACGTGTGGTAAGGGATTATTGTAGTGTTGACGAAGATGACATTGCAAGCCATTTAGCATGGCCCAACCATCCAAATTTTTGTTAATTTTTATAGACATGTAAAGGATCCCAATTTTATTTACATTGCCCAGGAGCTTTGTGATGACAATCTATATGGCTTTGTTTGTTGGGGGTCCTAACATAGAATGGTGCGTAATCGAAATGGCATGTATGCGTCTAGCTCATTATTAAAGTTGATGACGTGAGTTTAAGCTTTTCTGTTAAACTATAGTTGTTTGGCATATCTTTAAACATTTTGGGTTTTTTTAACATGTATGAATGTTATTTGTCTGTAGATGGCCTTTCACGCTTGCATGTGCTTGGTATTATCCATCGAGATTTGAAACCTCAGAATGTGTTTCTGAAGAGCTATCGTTCAACTATGTGTGTTAAAATATTTGATATGGGAATAAAATATAACCCATCCTGATTTGGGAACACCAGGATGGCGGTCAAATGAACAAATTCTTGGAAAGGAATCAGAAAAAAACAGATATATTCAGCTTACGTTGCATCCTTTATTTTTGCATTATGCGTAAGGACAATCTATTTGGTTCAGATCTACATGAACGGGATAGTAATGTTGTATTTTAGTCTCCAAATATTGGAGACATATCCGGAAGCCTTTGATCTCTGCACTCAGTTACTTCATGATGATCCTACACAAAGAAACAATAATAATTGGCTTAAGCATGAGCACATATTTTAGTGCGTATTATTTTTTTTCATTTTTTATATACAATGACAATTACCAACATTGTTATGATATATGTATGTCAGGCCAGAAGCATCAGTAGTTCTAAAGCATCCGATGTTTGGGGATTATTCTAAAAGGATAGTGCTTTTTCATGACTCGAGTGAACGGTTATATGGAAACCATATCTTAGTATAGAAATAATCCGTCATGATGTTTTTCCATTGCATTGGAAGAGTATGTTGGATAGAGACCTTGTCAATCACACGTCAATTAAGACCTCTTACATCTACACTTCGCTTTCTAGCTTGATTCGTTTTATTCGAAATAGAAATAGTCATTCCCGGCATATTCCTGCACAAGTTAAGGTTCGATTTTCACAACATCCAAGTTAAATAGATTTAAGACAAAATTACATAGATTGTCCTTTATTTATTACCCAAATTTCATCCTATGTCCCTTGTCTTTCATTTGCATTGGTTATGTCCTTTATTTTCTCAATTTGCTACACCCTCTGTCCTTTATCCTAACTAAGTTAAAAAAGTTGGTTAACTTTATTTTCTAACTTTACACTTTTAGCCCCTGTAGTTTTGAATTAGCATTTTAACGAGGCTGGTAATTGTACTATTGGTCAACAGTAATATGTAATCGAATTCTTACTAATTTCATATCTTATTCTATTGATTACACGAAACTTTGTGTCTATTTTGTTCAAGTTTCAATCTTTCATTTATGTTGTTTTGGTTTTGTTCTTGCATACTCTGTTTTCTGATTTATTTAATTTGGACAGAAACATGAGGGTATGAAATTTTGAAGTAGTGATATCATGATTATATTAGTGATTATTGTTATGCTTCTTGTTAATGCCTATATGATTGGTCAGGTCCTAATACCACATACCTTCAACATTTGACCCCCAATATCCTTAATCTATGATCACTTTTAGTTATGCTTATAATAACTGTACTTTGAAACAAGGCATTGTCTAATCCTGTGGAGTATTTGAATAAGCGCATTTGAATGTTCGTTAAATACTATATTGTATTGGAGGTGTAAATAGGCGCATTTGAATGTTCGTTAAATACTATATTGTATTGAATAGGCTCATTCTGGTATCTCATGCCTAGGCCTTAGTTCAAACATTTTTTATCATTGTTATTTAAATTTTGTAGTTTTGATTCATAGCTTTTGCTATATTTTTGCTAAAAATCATGTACCTGCATTGAAGTTGTTAATTATGGATTACATACATTCCAGTTGGTAGTTATAGATTAGTGCCTTGGATTACTTTGCACTTTCTACCTGCTACATCCTAGATATGTTTTGAGAGAATAGTAGATTTGTACACCATTGTCATGGTTAAATATTAAAGATTAGACACAATGGTAGTTTCAATTGTATTATAACAATCTTGAAGAAAATGTGTTTATGTTGTTTCAAGTTTTAGTTATTTCACTGTTTGACGAATTACGGCTATTTTTAAAGAGTAGTAATAGTTAAAATGACTTTACAATAACATTTTTTTTGGGAAAAGAGATGTATTTATTTGCATGCCGCGTATTTGATCTTGGGTTGTTAAACCTATTCTTGTTTGTAGCTTTATTTCTCTTTGTTTCATCTCAAGTCGTCTCTCCAACATTACCCGCGGCAACGCGCGAGCATCCTTACTAGTTTGTTATAACCGTTGGGCAGCCAAGGAAATTAAAATTGAAATTTTAACTTTTATATTTGTCAAAAAAATATATCTACAAATTTGGCACATCTTTTAAGCTAGAGCTAATGCATTACCATTGCCTAAAGTTAGAAGAAGAAAAATACAAGAGATTTGACTTAGAAGAAGTAAACAGAGAGATTCAAAACTACAGGGTTAAAAGTGTAAAGTTAGAAAATAAAGTTAACCAACTTTTTTAACTTAGTTAGGCTAAAGGACAGAGAGTGTAGCAAATTGAGAAAATAAAGGACATAACCAATGCAAATGAAAGACAAGGGACATATGATGAAATTTGGATAATAAATAAAGGACAATCTGTGTAATTTTGTCTAGATTTAAGTTGTTTACATAAACAAGTTAAAAATGAAACTTATTTGAAAGGGGAACGAGTGGTTTTTTCTAAACTCTCTAAGCCTACTAAATCATTTTTTTACAATATAATGAGGCTTATCTTGTAGATTAATTGTACATAAGTTAAATACAATGGACAAAGAGTATAGAGGGATCAGGAGTAGAACCTATTTACGTTCTTATTAAAATGTTACATGTCTTAATTGCCTAGCTAACCCGTTTTTAATTGCTTGAAACACAGATACCGGCTACGATTGAAAAACTATATTTGTTTTATTGGGAGAAGTTTCCAACTCTGTGGATTGAGGTATATAATTTAATTTTGAGAAATTGCAGGATAGAAGGTTGGTTTGGTAGGTACTTGACATGGTAAATGCAAGGCAAAACTTTGCAAAGGAAAGGTTAGTTTAGATATTGGGAAACCATAGTTGCTTCTTGGTGTGACGGATGTATTCTAAATATCGAAAATGATGTTATTTAATTATCAAACCAACGTATTTTTATAGAGGGTTGCTAACTAAAATTGCACCGGTTGGAAGGGTCACCATCGCAAATCTATCTCCTTTTGCAACTCGAGTTGTTTTTTAGTTATATATAATGTTAATTATTTTAGAATTAACCAACTAATTAATTCTCTAAAATTTCATAAGAAATTAGATAAAGAAGCCCATGCAGTAATTTAGATTTTGAGGATGTTAAAGATTATACCTGATGGCTTAAGTTAGTGTCGCTAAAATTTGAAGTAGTCATTTGTTGGTTAGATGGTAGTTTATGTGTGTATAAAGTTTTGTTGTGTGTGCATACCTGTTTCACAATGCTATCGCCTCACTTGTTTATGGATTGAAGTATATGTATGTTGAAGTTTATCTGCAGAGCATATTGAATTGTTGTTTCATTAAAAACGGTAATTTACAGTAATGCAACAGTATAGTAATGATTGAAGAATGTATTCAAGTATAACAAACATTGTATATCAATGGCCATTACCAAATAAAGCAAACTGGAATACACAAAATATTTTATTTTGAAGCAGCATAAATCAGAAAAAAAATGCAGTTTAGTAGTCTAAGAATCATGTGAACCATCAGGATTGTCAGCAGGAATCTAAAAATCGACTACTAAACAAACACTGATTTATAAATATTCCACCACCATCAGATGCCATCACCAAACCCCGAAATCCCCTTAAACAACCGGTCCACCACCTAAACCCACCATCAACCTGGAGCCCTACCATCACCGATTAACCATCACAATGAGCAAACCTAACAACTAAGACCACCTCCCAAACCCATCATATCTGCTGAAAACGAGCCACCATCAACCATGACCCTCGACGCGACCACCAAGCTCCACAACCCACAACCCGTCACAAGCCCCTACCAGATCTGCTACAAGGAGATGTCACTGAGAGCCGCTCCTGTAACCACATTATTATGAAAGTACAATTACGATTAAAACCACACATTTCGATGTCTGATTTCCCAGGTTGGTTGCTTCTTGCGTTTCCAAAACGCTGCGTGTTTTGCCGTTTTTCACGCCGATTTCACATTCGATCACTTCAATTGCAAATGAGTGTTATATTTACATTTATTAACCTTATGTTAGTCCAGTTTGACAAATTTTTACTCATGTCAGTTTGTTAACATTAAATACGCCCAAATCTTTCTTTAAAAGCATCAAGGTGTCCACGAACTTCGAGGAGGACATCGCAGGACTCGTGGCGTCCATGTTGTACGGAATTTGCCGCTTCTCACATTCTCCGCATGTTACAGAAATTTTGTCCTCAAAATGTAAGCTAGGATATCTTCGAAGACCCAATGGAAGTTTGACCAACAAAAGAGTCAACGCACTTGTCGGTGCAAATGAGAGAAGATAAATTTCAAAATAAACCGAATGCAAAGACATTTGGTAAAAAACCTCGAATGCTCAATCTGATCGACCGCTCAATTTTCTGAAAGACTTCGTTGTATTGTTTGTGGTGAATCAAGGACTACCAATAGTCCTTTACATTATACGCGTATACAATAAACGCTTAATGACAGTAATGACAAAATTCCCAACAGAGCTATGTTACGAGATCGAACGACTTAGTATTCCAACACTTGAAAAGGAAAAAGAGTGTTTGTATACTTGATTAGTTCTTAATGGATGACATAAACAATACAATATTTTTGACAAATGGTGGATAGGCAAGCCACGAAAGTTTCCCTAGTTTGCAAATCATCAACGCGATGATGATTCAATGAAATCAAATTGAACTCACACTTGAATGTGGCATCCTATTGACCGAACATGCTAACAACAAATTTGTCAACAATTGACAGAGGCGCACCTCAAATGACGAAACTGGTGCACCAACTTTTTCAATACACACCACAAGATGTGTTGGGAATTGAAGCAATAATAAGCGAGTTGGTGTAAGAAGGAACTTGCCGATAAAAGTCATCCATTATTCCAAGTCAATGGAGTATTCACCACAAGGTGCTGTAACGATTTACACGATTCAATTCATCATAGAGTCGATTTCAAATAAACTTATCGGCAAGTTGTCAAAAGATTCATTGCCCACAATGACCTGACATATCAAGAATATAATGCTAGCACTGCGAGCAATGTAATGATAACCAAATCATTAATGAAACCATTGTTTGATGTGAAGCCCAACAATGGGCCTCCACTAATTAATAGAATTCAAACATACAACTGATGACCCATGTACAAAGATACGTGTCCAATTCTGTAGAGAGTGAAGGAATCGACAAAATGGGATTCTTTAAAACGGTTTTTTAAAGGTCACAAACAAGGAACAAGAGATATAAAACCTACTCAAAAGATATAACTTGGTTCTACAATATGAACCTTCGAAGCTCAAGAAACAAGATCATCAAGATCTTAAACTGGTTTAATAAAATCGAATTCATAAGTGACACGATCATGGGGGAATCGGAAATCACCTCCATAATAGTAAGAGTAAACAACATTTAAGTTTTATATACACCATCACAATATATTTTCTTAGAACTTTCATGTGCCTAAAAATTCACAATAACGTGAGGTCTATGTTTACCTCACAAAATCATCCTATTAATCTTCCACAGTGAGATACGTCATAAACACCCGTTATATACACATAATCACAAGTATGTCATACGTATATAATGTTAGTAGTGCGTGTCACCTTTCTTGGTGCTCTCCTCTACCACATTACAGCTTGCGCTGTTTCATCAGCAAAACAAGGTGCTTCATCAAGACGTTTCCGACCTAAGTCGACCTTGACGATGTAAGCATACCCCGAACCTTGGGATGCGAGACCGCAGATGCAACAAACAATCCATTTGCATGTCGGTGCTACCAACTAAGTAGACAATCATTGGCGATACGCAATATTTCCAAAACATACTTATTTACTTTATATTCATATAAATACACACAGTATATAATCAAGTAAATTGTTCCTCAAAACCAAGTAACAATGACTCAGCTAAACTCTATGTGAATAAACACTTCACTATCCAAAGCGATGACTCGCCAGTCACTAGTGAGAGGGAGTTAGAGAGAGAAACTAGGGTTTGGTTTAGAGGTGACGGCTGCAAGAATGATTGAGGGAGAGATTTTTTCTTTTATAGGTAGGGTTTAGGTAGGTGGATACCGCGTGTCGAACCCGCTTTAAATGTAAAATGTGTCGGTTTTTATTTTGGTTCAATAAGTAATTACAAAATGTAGTCGGTTTTGTTTGTAATTATAAGAAACACTAAACCAAGCACTTTAATTATTATTTTCGTTACATGATGCGTGCTTTTGAAACACACGTTTAATTCACGTTGTTAGCTTCGGTCACGGTTTTCTTTACACAAATATAAGCATGAGGTAATCCAAGTTTTTGAAACTCCACCATATAAACAACTACAAAGATAAGATAAATATATGTATGATGAAATAGATAATTTTAATTGATTATAGTAATAATTAACTAAAACAATATGAGAAAGAAGTAATGAAATACATAATATGGCTAATATATATAAATGACAATCATAGAAGTATTAAAAATATTACATTATTGAAAGCATAAATGTGTGTTGTAACATATCTGCTTGAACTTTGCCAAATATTCTGTTATCCTTTAAATCATTAATCAATGCATCAAGCTTGATTTAAAAACTCGAGATAATATATCATGCTTGTCTTTAGGATTAACGGTGCTGCCTTTTAGAAATCTTTTGACTTCTGGCCATTTTGGGTTACATGTCACTGTTATAAAGAAATCTGGATATCCATACCATTTACATAAAGACATGGCATCTAAATAATTCTGCCTCATATAGCGAGCACCACCAGTAAATGACGAAGGTAATATAACACGCAGACCAGTGCTAGAGATATCTGTATTACCGTGATTTTGTAAACTACGTAGATTCTCATAAGTTTCACATCTTAATACCTTGTGTTGATATGTAATACAATCTCTCAGTTTCAATCATGGTATACCTTATTAACTAAGAATTTTCAATCATGGTATACGCATTAACATGTTAGTAAACTCTTTGATTAGATTATAACATGATTTTCTTAGGGTTGCCGCCCGCGATCCGCGACGGATCAAGGTTCACATACCCCCATCGTCTCCCAGGGAGCGCGGGGGAAACCCTTTCCCCTTCGCGGTCCACAGAGACTATTTATTCAAGTTTTTATGTTTTTCATTTCTTTATATAATAATTCAAATAATAACTATACTAATTATTATTATTAACCCAAAATGCCACCAAGGTATTTTGCATATGTTTTCAAGTCTCGGTCCGTAACGACTCGGTTACGTTAAATCACGAAGTTTCACATAATCACTTATTTGCACATAATTTCACACAAATCATGACACAATATGTGTTTATTATTATTTCACCAACGTTCGGGGATTAAGACACGTATATGTGATTTGGTAATTTCCGTAATTCTCTGAATTACTATTTATTCGATTTCTAACACACTACAGTGTACCGTGTGACCCACTTAACTAACCCTAGTCAAGTGTGATGCTATGAACATATGTTTAAATTAACTAGAGTTAGGTTAAAGTATTAACATGAGAATGCGGGGTATCACGTCATCAACAAGTTGAAAAGAATTTCGTTCTGAAATTCAGCAAGTAAATGGTGACGCAAGCGTTAAAACGAGAGAAAAATTTTCTGCTTGCCACAAAACCTACACTACATCCAAGTCAAATTTAAAAAAAGAAATTAAACCTTGAATGCTTCTATTATTTCAGTCTCTACCATAGATTGTTTGAATCTCTTTTATCATTGTAAAATGAAATTGAGTTTTTGTTGGGGAAACGAGTTGATTTAGGTTTTTATATTTTCTCTCTCCTTGATGTTTTGTAAAAGTGAAGAAGAATATGTGTTTATGAATAAATGTGAGAACACTATTTGAAGAGAGAGGTTATATTTTGTATTGGACGATTTTGCCCAAATGTCCTTTTTGTTAACATCTTTATATAGTTAAATATTCAAATAATTGCACAATCGTTGATCTTAAAGAATGAATAGATATGATGGGGGTTTAATGAGTTTTCTCAACGGGAGGAGGTTTCATTTTATCCACCCCCTATATATATATATGTAGGTTCATGTACAAAGGACGAGCTTTGTTAGAAGTGTAAGTAGGGTTTGGGCCATTGGATTGGTTATTTGGATGGTTTGGATCTAAGAGTGGCAAAACTGTGAATATTGTTTTAAAAACATGAAGGGGAAGGGTATATGGTTAGGATCTACTCCTCCCCCTATCTCTCATCAAAACCTAAAATCATCAAACTTTTAAATCAAATGAGGAAAATCAGAAAAAGTATGAGGTTTAAACTTTAATGTAATCATGATTTCACATAAACAAGAATGAAGTCACGGTGTTTTAATAAATGGAATGATTGCATTACTGTTCACGTCATAGTGTTTTAACGTCTGCAGTGATTGCGTTACGATCATGGCTGGGATGGTGTTTTAAATTTGTTATTGATAGATGTTTTTCACATGATGTAAGCCATTCATATCTGTATGTTATATTTTTATCGTGTTCTTTAGGGGGGTTTTTGATTTGTATATGTTTTATCTTCATGGTGGTTATATGGTGTTCTAACGTTTGGAATAATTGTGGATGAAAGTAGCAATTTTTGACAAACCTCAGGGACTAAATTGGCAATTAACTAAAACATAAATAAAAACATTTCATTAAAACATAAAATTAAAACATAAATATTAAACATAATAATATTAAGCAAAAAAATACATTAAAGTCGCGCAACAATCCCCATGCTTCGACATGGTCGAAATCGTTGCCGTATCGAGCCTCATACTCATAGTTAGTGAAGCCGATAGCCAACTCCTCATCAAGCTTCGGATCGTCCCTCACCGTTTGCTCGCATAGGGTGGTCCACCTCTTACACTTGATACGACCCACTTGAATTGGAGGTCTCGGATCGTCTTGGTGGTGTTGGCGCCAACATGTTCGATGTAGTCGCTATACACCCGAGCCCAAAACCCCTCCGGGGGAAGGCCGCCCCTTCGTCCCTCGGGAGTTGTTGAATCTCCGGGTCATTTGAGGCATCCTTGTGGCAAACCAGAAGTGCCACGGGTTCATTTTTTGGTGTGTTTTTTTTAAACCATTGTAAAGTGTGGCTTTTAACCCATGGTTTGATCAATTTATATACAATCGATGGTGGCACTGTTAAAATAAATTCACTGACCGTTTAGGTGAGATTAATTCAATTCAATCGACGGTTTCCAAGATTTACAATTTAATTTCGCTTACCATTTGGTGGGACGGTTGTAATAGTAAGAATTAAATGTTAAAAACCGTGTAAAAATGTAAAACCCTGTATTTATTTTAAAACCGTGTGTAAAAATGTAAAAAAAAGTTTGGGTTTTATATGAAAATAAATAAAAAAATCAGTGGAGTGTTGCCTCCAAAAATGTGTTTCAGTGAAGTGATGTGACAGTGCTTAATTGGTTAAAATCAGTGAAAGAAAAAAACTTTCCTAGGAACACCCCTCCCCCCTATGCTGATTTCTCAGATTCAGTTGCTTTAGGTGATTCACATTTGGAGTCACTTTCAGAAGTGTGTGGAGCAGCTGACTTAGCGGTCTGTTATGCTTTAAATTCTCTATAAAATTTATCAATCTCTTTCACAAAAGCAAACTCAAAACGCACAGATTGGTTTGCCTGACCATTTGGTTGGTCTTGTTCAGCTTTCGGTTCCTTTTCAAAAATAGTTTCATTTAGGTTATTTGAAATAGGAACTTCATCCTTTTTAACCTTAAAAACTCTGTCAACTTCTTTAGTTTTTATAAACTTTAAAGTCTCAGTTTGCTTTGAAGCATCATGAGACTTGACAAAAGTTTTTAATGGGGTCTGTTCTTGCTTAGGTGGTTGGTTCTTAGGTTTAGAGATTCGGATAGGTACAGGGACAGACTCAGTTTTGTTAACTGGCTCTTCAATCAAAGGACCATATCCTTTAACAGGAAGAGCCAACAGATCTTCATTAGACATGGGAATAGAGGAGTAGCTTTGATTAAATGGTGGTGGAATTTCTACAAATCCCAGACCCTTATTCCTCATGTCCTTCTTTTAGAATTTCAATTGCGAATTGATCATGTTTTCAACTTTATCACTTGAACAATTTTTCAAAGTTGAAATCAGCATTTTCAAATTTATCTTTTAAGCTGGTCAACTCCGCAGTCAAAGTGTCAGAAAGTCTCTTGAAGTGCAAGTATATGCACCTTTCGTCACCCACCTCCTGATGCAAGCGCTTGATATCAGGTCTTTGTTTTTCGACCATTTCTTTATAATAAATGTTTTTCTTTTTAGTATCCTAATTGGTCATTTTTTATATTTAATTCGCTTGTAAGGGGAGAGAGTTTCTTCTCTAAAACCTTTTACCTTTAGCCTGCACCTTTCAGTACAACATCATTCAGCTAAAATTTCATTTTATCTATTTTTTTACACGTTTTATCTATTTTTTATATACTTTCGTTTTATTTTATATACTTTCGTTTTATCTATTTTTTACACGTCTACATATACGAACACAAATATATGCATATATATTTTTATTAATAACAATATTTATAGTTTATAAAGGTTTTATTTATTAATATTTTCTATAAATATTTACCAACTACTAACCACATTCATTAACTATTTTCCACCCACCTTCTAACTCTCAACTACCTTCTTTATTACCCCAACCTCCATCCTCCTTATAAATACCAACCTCCACCACCTCCTAAACACTTCCCACACTCTCTAATCACTCCCAAATCTCTCTAATCTTCAAGATTTTCAAGCAAAAATTCTGCTCACAATTTGTAAGTTGCAAAGCCTTAATCTCCACTTTTCTTCCACTTTCTTCACCTCTCCTCTTCTTCTATCCCCTTGGGGAAACCTCTAGGACCTTACTCTAGTTTGCTATTGCAAATAAACATGAGTGGGACACCGATTTGAGGCCTCAAAGGTGGTTATTTTCTATTGTTTTTATGCACTAGAATATTATTTGTAGTGATACCAACCGAGTTCACCAACAACTTAATGTTGGATGGACTTGTGTTATGGTTAATGGTTGACAAAGGAAAGCCAAGGCTCGTCCAAACTAAGTCACCATGGACTTGAACCTAAAACGCCATCCTTTCTAATTCTAGTTATTCGGGGCTAAAATCCTTATTCTTCGAGACCCGTTTTTGGGAACTTAATAACGCACCCTAAGGTGAGTTCATACTTGTCCCCATTTTTACTCTTTAATACTTTGGGGCTCAACATGTATACTATGCAAAAACATTAAACATTTTCATACTCATATGCTCAATCTAATTAACATGTTTATATGTTATGCCATGCTAGAATTCAATTCTTACATACAACTGTCATTTAGTATACAACCCACCTTACATGTATAGCGCTATAGGAGTAGCACACCGCCCCCTTTATGGGTCATGTTAAGTTTAATGGCCTCCGAAAACAGAGTTAGGTCAATTAGTGCATTCGAGTGTTGATAGGCCTTTTGTATGATTCTGTATGCGCAAAACTATAACATGATGGTTTGAGTAAAACATTCTTATACTATGTACATAGGTCAAAACTAGTATGCTCACCAATGCTTTATGTGTTGACGGATAGTTTATACATGTTGCAGGAAATAATTGATTCAAGGATCCGAGAAACTTGCTAGGATTGGACTAGAAACACACTAGTTTAATTTTGTTATTTTGATGTTGTACTTTCTTTTTTGAGGCAATGTGTATTTCGTATTAGACCTTTAAATGTTATGAAATGAAATCTACCTTTAAATTATTTGTCACTATTCTAGTGTCATGAAGTCTTTAAACAATCTATCACAAGTCGCGCCTCGATGTATTTCGCCATCGGTTGGGGTGTGAAAATCATCTGTGTTTCTATTAGTTCTTTCACATTCATATTGCTCTTGATTGCTTTTAGTTGTCCAATGAGCCATTAAGCACAACTAAATGGAATATGTCTATGAAGTTTTGTATTTAGTAACTAACCACACACTTATGACCATTCTAGTGCCATAGGCTGATATATGATATATGATTGCAATCATGCCTGTATTATGATACAATATTATTTCAAGTTGTTGTGAAACTTACTACAAATTGCATCAAACTTTATAAATCACACCATGGCGGATGTAGAGGTAGGTAGGTTAAGGGTAGTTCGCGTTATTCCTCAACTTTATGGTCTGTAGGTCCTTTTAATGGATCGATACAAGCAAGATCAGATCTATCAAGGTGCGGAATCCCTTGATAGATGTTTATGCAAAATGATGAATCGGACAAACACGAAGAACACGAATGAAATACTTATAAAACCGTCTTCTATTGATTATAAACAGATTACAATCAATTCAAGACAACGTTGTAGACACACTAACAACACACAAATGAACAAACTCTCAAAGCTCTCAAAACTCTCAAAACTGTTAACCCTAGCCTACACCCCATGCACCTATTTATAGTGCATGGGCTTGAACGAAGAAGCCCACCAAAGATTCCCTTTGTCCATCTTCTCCTTGAGGAGAAGATGACTATCTTCTCCTTCAGGAGAAGATGGAAAAGATTCCTTTTTTCTATCTTCTCCTTCAGGAGAAGATACTCAAAGGTATCTTTTCCTAAGGTATCTTCGTTCATCAACTATGTTAGCTAGGATTCAATCAAAAGACTATCATACTTGACTTATAACTTCGTCAAGTATGTTACAATTAAACTATCCACTAGCTATTCTATCTAGTAAGCTGTTGTCACACAGAAATGCACCAACAAACTCCCCCTTGACAATAGCTTCTAGATGTCTTCTTCTTTATGCAACTAGATGACTCTTAGTCTTTGGATTGCTTCAGCTTCAATGTACAAACAGACTCCCCCTAAGCTGATGAATCCAATCTTTGAATTTCTTAACCACTTGAGTCATCTGATTATCATGATCTTCATATTCTTCAGCTGGTGAGCAAATCATTCATCTTTTCAACTCTGACTTGTATGAGTGAGCATTAATGTATTTGGAGATGGAGGATCTCAACATGAAATTTTGACTTATGCACTTCACTTTGATAACAGCATCAATCCATGCATCTTGCTTTATGCACTTCACTTTGACATCAGCATCAATCTGTGCACTATTACAAACAATACCTCGAAAGACACATTAGCCAATTTCACATTAAAGATAAACCAATAATTTATCCCGATATGCAAAATGCATATGGAAAATTACAATTTATCAGTTCAAAATTGGAAGACCTTAAAAAGAAAAATATTTTTGGTATTTTGATTTTAAATAAAATAACACAAACTAAAAATATTTACAAATGCATCTTTTTGTGAGAATCATGTGCAAGAAGATCATACCAGCTTTGTTAAACTGTGACACACTTTTAGTAAATTTTCTTAATTTAATTTTGTGAAAAACAGTCCAAGACGATTACCGATATTGTTTATCCACTTAAACAAGCTACACGAAAGTTTCAAAGCTTTTACCTTGTGGTATGATTAATTGATTTTATACTGTAATACCAGTGTGTCCCACAACATGACATATCCCCGCGATCAAGGTATGCACAAAGCTTCTTCGTAACAGGTGAGTATATTGTTGTCATCCGTATAAACTACAAGGTGCGAGTCACATCGGTGTACAGGTCAGCATATATCTGGATGCAGCAAAGTGACCAATGTGAACTCAACCAGGGTTTGGACAAATACCAGTTTATTTTGGTACGCAAATTAGCTTGAGGCGTTTTTGAGTTTGCCATCAGCATATAAGGGTTTTGGCATTATCCTTTTTCTTTTTCTTTTTGCTCTTTTAAGATATCCTGGCTGTGCCTAGGTCAGCATGTTTCTGGATGCAGCAGAAGGGCAGCCAGGTTATCCCCGGATGTTTCAACAATTTAAAGACCTGAAACCTCAGATTTTGGCAATCTATCAACGCAAGATTTAAGATTATAAAATCATACGCCAATGATGTGTTACCCACTTGGTACACAGTTCGTTATGTTTATATCACATAGTAAGCTGATTTGTTCGTGTCTCTTGCCTACCGGTACATCATATGATGGAGTTGTTATCACATTTAGCACATTTGAGTTTATTTTTCAGTGTGACAGTCCAACCGCTGATGTACTATCAGTTCTTCTCTTTCACACCATGATTTCTCATTTTCTGAATTTTTTAATGTTTTTGTATTTTTAGAATAAATTATATTACTCCCCCTAAACACACGCACACATTTAAATCTTTTTGGCTTAGGGAAATTTCTCCCCTAAATTTTGGTTTTTCTGAAAATAAAAACAGAAATTTTAAGAAAACAAACAGTCTCCCCCTTAAACCAACAAAAGGTTTTCAATGTGAAAAGAAGAATAATATGTATAACTTTAAAGAGCAGAATAATATCTTCACCGAAGTAAACCATTTGTTACCATTGGTAACCTATAATTCACCTCTGATCATTTACAGGAACAACCATTGTCGAACAAATCAACAGTCCTCCACGGCCGTCCTGCACTCACTCAACGAATCAGTTAGTACGAGGTACCCAGACTCTTGTAGTCTTGGTTTGACCTCGTTCATTCACATAAGTAAACTCATTTAAATGTCCATTACACCTTTCAGGTGACTTGGATCTGTTGCTCGTTGATTTTTGAGACTGATAATTGGAAAGATTTTGATAGTGATTACTTGAAAAGTATTGATTCCGATTATCATACCCTGAATTTCTGAAAATTCTTGGTTGATTATTTGAGTTATGGAAACTCCTATAATCATCTCTTCGAGAGTTTACATGTTGTTTTTGATAATTTCTTTTGTGAAAATTTCGATAACCATCATCCTGGTATCGATTTTGATGTTGGTACCTATTTGATTGACCATAGTAATTATTGTATCTTGGCAACTGATTTCTTGGTCTATCAAACTGTCCCGAACATGAAGTCTGAGGATTTGATTTAGATTGATTTTTAGAACATGGTACTTCTTGTTTACCCTTATCAACCCGATTCCCATCCTTTGCAACTCCCTGTTGTTGCGTTTGACTAGACTTCTTATTCAACTTCCTCTCACAAGATTTTTCAATTATCTTAAACGGGCAACAACTAGCAACATGCCCTCTAATACGACAATTAAAGCATGATCTTTTCTTAAGCTTAGATTGAGGAGTAGACTGTGAAGAAGAGGGTCTAGAGTCATGAACCATGTTGGAAACTACTTCGGTAAAAACATTTTCTATTTGTCCCGGAGCAATAGACGACATTGGGATTTCACTATCAGAAAATATCTTGTCATTACCCTTAAGTTTAAACTTCTTAACAGTTGTTTTCTGATTTGATTTCCTAATTTCACTCTTCTTGACTTCTACAACCTCATTCATCTTTTCTTTACTGTTGTTTGATCCAACAGATTCCTTTTCTGCAGAACTAGGACTCTTAGGCAAGTCGATATCCTCAGTTTCGACAACAGGTGGTTTACCATTTACCGCATCAATGAACTCTTCCTTAGAAGGCAAGAATGAGTAGTTCCCATTGAAGGGAGGGGGAACATCATTGTATCCTAACCCTGCTGACTCATTCCTATCCTTTTGTGAATCTATGATGATGTTATGTAGGTACTTGGTACTGCGACACTGTTCAACCTGTCTGTTAAGTTCTGCTATCTTAACCTTTTGCTCATCTATCTCCTTGTTTTTCTCAGCAATGACCTTTTGTTTGTCAGCTATGGCTAGATAAGCTAGATCCAGATAAGCGATCTTATCCTTAACTACAAGGTCTAACGCCTTACGGTCCTTTTCTACAGCTTTTAGCTTTGTCTTAAGATTGTCCTCCCTAATCCTGTTGCCTAAATTAAACTCTTTTTCCTAATCTAGCAGCATAACTAACTCAGTGTTATGTTTAGCTACTTTATCATTTTCAGCAACCAATAAGGCAATTTTCTCTGCATAATCCACACATTTTTTACATGCATTAACAATAGAGGAGAGAGAAATGTGTACCTTATTGTCGACAGAATTGAGTTCGACATGTATGCAATGAACTCCTTGGTAGACATCCCTTTTGTGTCCTCGAGATCAATGATGCCAGTCTTGACTTCACTCGCATCATTTACCTCCTTAGCATCAAAAGCTTGAGCACCTGTTCCCTCACATGATTTATCTTGTTGATCTGGCACTAACACCTTTGGGCTCTCACTGCTTTCCGAAGAATGACTACTTGAGCTTTGTCCCGAAGGGCTCTGATGAATGTAAGCATTTACTGTGAGATATCTTTTCACAATGTCCCACAGCGCTTTTGAACTGTCTTGCCTCTTAAACGTAAACTCATGTTGAAGCTTATCTGGTAAAGATTTGTACAAAGTTGCAAAAGCTTTGCCTTCAGCATCATACATTTGTTTATCAGACTCTTGCATTTCGCTGTACGTTGGTACTCGCTTGATGCCGTCAATTCATTCATAGGCAGGCTTAATATACCCATAGATGATACAGTCCCACATTCTTTCATCCTCACATTTGATGAATGATTCGAATTTGGTTCGCCAATCATCAAAATCGTCAATTTTTACCAGTTTGGGAGCAGTTTTAATTGCAAGTCTAATGTCCATTATAACTCCTTTTAAATCACAGAGCAGAACGTTTCAAATAGATTTAATATACCTGAGTCAAAATCTAAAGTCCCTTTGTTTGTTCAAAATTAAGACCACGAAGATGAAATTATTAAAGAATAAGACCAAACCAACGAAGATGGACTGTTTAAAACAAAGATGAGCCTTTTTTTTTAACGAAATCAATCTCAACGTAGATGGACTTTTTAAATATAAAGGAACAAACAAACGAGGATGATTATCCGTTAAAATCAAAGCTAAGTTAATTTTGTGTGATAATCCCTAACGAAACGAAGGTCAACGAACATGGACTTTAAAAAAAAAAAAAACGAAGGTCAATTAGATTCAAAGCTAAGTTAATTTAATTTCATTAGATAAAAAGAATAACGAAGGTGGACAATTAAAAAAAAATAAAATGAACGAAGATGACTTATTGACTTAAATACAACGACTAAAATGAGCAAAATATGTTGACTTTAAAAAATAATGTATTTGATTACTTAAATGAACGAAGTTATTCTACTTAAATAATGAATTTGTTTTTTTTTTATTAACTATTAAACTAAGAGCATTTTTTTTTTTAATCACAAACGGAGATTTGAAAATAAAGACATCCTTACCATGAAATAGAATTATTAATACAGACCACCATTTAAAACGAAGATGTATAAAATGATTCTTTATTGATAACAAAGTTGATAAGGTTGACTACCAAAACGAAGATGACCAGTGATGTGTTTTGAATCCCTATCTTCGTGGAATGTGGAACGAATATTACCAAATAAACGAAGATGGACAGTTAAGGAATATGACAAATATGGATCTTTGACCAGTTTCACGAAGATGAACCTTTAATTCCTAGGCGAAGATGATCCCCTTAATCCCTAACTTCGTTATTTATGACTGATTCGAATTTGATCGAGTTTTAATTATCTAAAACAGTTTGAACTAGTCTAATACTTTCTGGAAATTACTAATGATATCCGAAAAAGATTTTGAGACACAAAACCAGAAGATTTAAACGTAAACCCGTTCTAATCAAATCAATATTTGCAACAATCAAGCTTGAACCGTACAATCGAGCATAAGACGCTCTGATACCAATTGTTGGTCCTTTTAATGGATCGATACAAGCAAGATCAGATCTATCAAGGTGCGGAATCCCTTGATAGATGTTTATGCAAAATGATGAATCGAACAAACACGAAGAACACGAATGAAATACTTATAAAACCGTCTTCTATTGATTATAAACAGATTACAATCAATTCAAGACAACGTTGTAGACACACTAACAACACACAAATGAACAAACTCTCAAAGCTCTCAAAACTCTCAAAACTGTTAACCCTAGCCTACACCCCATGCACCTATTTATAGTGCATGGGCTTGAACGAAGAAGCCCACCAAAGATTCCCTTTGTCCATCTTCTCCTTGAGGAGAAGATGACTATCTTCTCCTTCAGGAGAAGATGGAAAAGATTCCTTTTTTCTATCTTCTCCCTCCTTCAGGAGAAGATACTCAAAGGTATCTTTTCCTAAGG
Organism: Ambrosia x helenae; assembly: GCA_030844895.1. Lineage (NCBI taxonomy): Eukaryota > Viridiplantae > Streptophyta > Magnoliopsida > Asterales > Asteraceae > Ambrosia > Ambrosia x helenae. The sequence goes on along the minus strand of JAUTDX010000433.1, from coordinate 25,047 downwards.
TATCTTCGTTCATCAACTATGTTAGCTAGGATTCAATCAAAAGACTATCATACTTGACTTGTAACTTCGTCAAGTATGTTACAATTAAACTATCCACTAGCTATTCTATCTAGTAAGCTGTTGTCACACAGAAATGCACCAACATGGTCGCGGTGTAAATTTAGTGCATTTTTTTTGTTCTCCATTTTTAGTATATGGATACCCTTAACAAAGATTAGGATATCCTTATGTCTAAAATTGTAACACCCTAAACCATTTTAATTGAAAATACGCAGCGGAAATACGAACTAGAAAATTTCTTGCTTTATAAAAAACATTTTTGAATGTTTGGAAACCATATCTAAGAGCTATTTTAGGTGTTACTTCTTTTATTGTTTCTTTTAACGTTCAACACAACTCATCTTTATTTGGTTATGTGTCTGTGACCACGTACAATCCGCGTCCTTGCTCGATCTCTATCCTTTCCTTGCTTTACTAGGTAGACAAGACAACCTGCAATCACCACATAACTGTTTCGTTAGTTCGCTAAGTGACTTCATGCAAATTACTCACAATGTGGAAATAACATTCAACAATACTCAGTGATCATGTTCAAACGCCTTTTTGCAAGTTTGGGTCTGATACCCGTATCCTAACCTCCAATTTCCAAGCATTCATACTTACATACCTGCATCTTTATTACCATTCTCATTATAAAATATTAATAACACTTCAATACATGCATGCGTACAATTCCCCTACACAACTTATCCTGACTCGTCATGCTATTCTTCCTTCATGTGTTCACTTGGACAAACATGATGTTTCCAATCCTATACTGAATCTACACATAATGACCAACCTTTACATACATAAAAGTCTCACACAAACCTGGGTATAAGTACCCATACATACATCACATTACTCAATCTACAAAAGCATAACAAATCTACTTACCATATTTGTCACCATATATACACACATATCAATTTAATTACATACACACGCATCTTTCCATACTTATGTCATATTTGCAAATCTGACATTCCTATTACATGCTACAACCATACCTAGCATTCACAAAGTCCAACAATGCTTGCCGATGCATTAGACGCGAATACCGATTGCGCGTATAAGCCAAACATCAAAATAAACGAAAAATGGACAATAACCCAGTGGGGGGCGCAAGCTGGTGCACACCAGCACAAGGTGCGCTGGCCACCTTGCGCCCCCTGTCTGATCACATCAGACGGTCAGTGCAAGCTGACAAGGCACCAGCGCAAGGTGCTCTGACATGCTCTTACCCTGCGCCCCTGACCGGTTTTGCTACTAACTTTGGGGGTTTCATGCAAAATCAAAGATATTGATACCCCAAAGCAATATACACTTAACCTTGGCCTTTTTGAAACCTCAAAGGACATATTTTTATCGTCTCATTCGGTCTCTAATGTGACACCCGGCAAACTCTGGTTAATAACTCTGTCAATCTAGTAAGTCTATCTTAGCGATTCATGCATATGTTACACTTAACTGGGTCAACTGAGTCATTATGATGGTCCCGGGAATCATCGGGAATCGTTATAATGATCCAAACGATCATTGGAAGTCGGTCCATAACCATGTGAACAAGGATTGGTGATTTGTAGAATCGCCGGGTTTAACGCACACACGCAAGTCTCGAGTCCCGGGAATCGGTGAACGAATGTGAACGTGTTAGTTATCATGCATTATGTGTTTATAATCATTATGTGACTTGTCGGTATGTGAATACGTGCTTATATGTGTTAAAATAGTGTTTAACGCGCCAAAAACCCAAAATACATTGCTGCAGGTGATTAGGAATCCTAATTGCCTATAGCAAGGCATATTTAGGCGATTAAAGCCTACTATCCTATAGTATAGGCGATTAGAGCCCTACTCGCCTATAGTATAGGTGATTAGGAGCTCCTAATTGCCTGTTGCAGCCCCTACTCGCCTGTAACCTTGGGAACGACTAGAAACACCTATAAATATCACCCTGACGTTGTAAAACCTCATTTGTGAAACCCTAACTCGCCCCAAGCCTCCCTCACACCATAATCACTCTCTGGAACACGTTTTTGCCTAGAATCCATCCTATCAAGCTTTACACATCATTATCTAACAAACCTAAGGTGTGTTATCCATCCTAAATCTATGTAATGTTGTTATTTTGATCCCTAAAGGTCCAGACCTGGTTTTGTGATGTTTGTGTCTTTGAAAACCCTTTTAAAACAAACCTAAACCTTCCTACTTGTTCTATGTGGTGTTATCATGCAAGATATGATTTTTATGGTTAAAACATGAAGATTCTTATGTGTTTGATGCATTTCTGATACAAATGAGTTGTTAGGATGTTTATATATGAGTTTGAAGGTTGTTTGTTGTGTTTCGATGTTAATATGTGTTTTGACCCATTTGAGTGATTTAGAAGGATTTAGGATGTTATGGTATGTTTTGTTGATTGTATGATGATAGGGTTTACTCTAGGATGATGTAGAAATAGTAGGATGTTGGTGTGCAACGTTGTTATGTGATGAAATCGGGATATTTGCCATTTAGGGCAAGTTTTGCATGCTTGATATGATGTTTACATAATATTATGCTATTTTGGGAAATGCTTGCAATTAGGGTTGTTAGAATGATGATAAATTGGGGGTTTTTTTTTTACTTAGGATGGGTTGTTTAATGATTTTGGTTTGATGTTGGGTGTTTTTACATGTTTCGGATCTGATTTGGAGGGTTAAACGCGCGAAATACGACTTGATGCTGCAGGGGGCGAGTAGGCCTCTACTCACGTGTAATTATAGGTGATTAGCCCTACTCGCATGTAATTATAGGCGAGTAGGCTCTACTCGCATGTAATTATAGGCGATTAGCCTCTACTCACGTGTACAAAAGGCAATTACAACTCCTAATTGCCTATTTGACTTTCCTAATTGCCTGTTGACTTTCCTAATTGCCTGATTGATTCCTAATCGCGTGTTTTGCTGTTGTAAGTGTATTTTGACATCCCGAAACATGGTTTGACACCTAGGAACATGTTAGGAACCCTGTCACATGTCTAATAACCTGATAACATGTGTTCGGACTCGTTTATGCATTAAATGAACTGTATGCTAGACTTAGTGAACTTTTACGCGTGTTAGGTGCATATTTGCATATGATTGCATGATTTCTCATTCTTGAACAACACGTGGGATGTCAGGTCACCAATGGGATCTCGGGTCTTGTCTTGTGTGGTTAGGTTATCAGTCAAACATGTTTTCAAACGTATAATGGTTATGGTCTGGACACCTAGGGACTAGCTGACCTGCGGGTCAATAGTTCGGGTACTCATATGCATTTAATGATAGGTTGCCGATAGTAGGAATGTCATTGAATTGTTTGTGGTTTATTAAGAAGAACGCAATCCAAGGTGAGTTTACGGCCCCACTTTTTACTGGTTTTGCTTTCGGGGGAGAAAACATGATGTATTCTTTAAACGTGTGTCAACTTACGTTTTCATAAAAGATGTGTCAAACTACATTTTGGTATTCGTAAAAACTATGATTTTCTAAGTACTCGTATTGGTAAAGCTTACAAGGTAGTCGTTGGTTACTATATGGTATTACGTACTGGTATTCTTGAATTCTTTATGTATTGGGGTATTCTTTTGGGTTGCTATACGATTTGTTAAAGTCCCGAGGAAAACCATGAATGTGCGGTGGTTGCACAACGGGGGAAATATGGATAGATCTATTTGGGCGTGATCGGCCCCACTCGTCGACTGGAGGTCGGACGGGTGCATGTTGTCTCTTGCGGTATTCTTGTATTCTTGTATTCTTGCATTCGTGTATTCGGGTAGGTGTATTCTTGTATTCTTGCATTCGTGTCCAGTAATGGTTTTCCAATCGTAGTAGTGACAGGTATTCATTTGGTTAGTATACATATGGCCTGGTTTGGCCGGGAGTATTCTTTGGAACTTTCGGAGTCGTTTTTCATAAAAAAACCTGTGAACTCACCGGCATTATTTACTGACGTTTTTAGCATGTTTTTCTCAGGTCGCTAAGGTAGCAGCAGTCGATAAGCGCACGGAGTCGCATGCTTCTGCTATTGTGGATTCGTTTTGAAAACATATGGAATGGTTTACGTTGTTTTCATATCATATAGTTGTCATTTATTGTGACCGTTGACTTGGATCCTGGTGTGTCACGTTCCTCGCGGTAAAACCCCGCATGTGGAATTTGAGGGTGTGACATCTAACATTCATACAAATCATTTTGCTAAGTTATATACCTATCAATAACTCATTTGTTCTCAAGCATAGATAAACTACATTTAATCCATTGCTACTTTCCTTACCTTGGCATCATTATTAACGTTCCATCCTTTCATGATTCCCATTCTTCTTACACATACGTATATATGTATAAATCCATTTATCTAAACGGAAGTTGTGTTCAGGAATCACTTACCTCAAGTCCTCCAAGTTCATGCTTGTTTGCTTGCCTCTTCTTGACCCATTAGCCTCCCATGCTTGAGTCCATCATTTCTATCCTTTCATGTCATCATGTTCACATCATTGTTAACATACATGTTAATTCATAAATCATTCATATCCAACTTATATATTACATTGACTTGCATAGATCAATTTATAACATGCATAAGACATAGTTTCACACCCTTTTTGATTCATAATTCAAGCAATTAAACTTAACATCGTTAATGTCACATAACCAAGCTAATGTCTCTCACACAGAATCCCCAATCTCACAATCATGCTAGAAAACTTACCATGTTATTTCCACATCAGTGGACTTTCTAGAAAGTCAACTTTCAACTATACAAACTTTCTTCTTACAAATATATGTCCATATTGACATACTAGACCGTATGAAATTCTCCATAACATCATATTCATATCTCATTAACATACAAGATCATTTATCTTACCAATTAATCCAACACATGTCGTGCATCATATTAGTTAAGCATAGTGTACACGCTACGAATGCATACTTCTTACCAAATCATACAATCAACTAAATCCCCACATGATTACTCTCTAAGACGCAATCCTCATGTTAACTTACTATTAATTGCACCAACTATCACATTACTTTCATGTTTGTCGAGTCTTGGATACAAATTCACACATTATACTCATCTAGACATTTCATCAAACACTTGGTGTGAATACAACATTTAAGGCACAATGTTCAAGTATTTCATGCCTACTTTCATAGCTCATAACATCAATCATCATATTTCTTCCACATATCTATAATAATTCATACGTAGATGTCAAACATAGCAAAATCTGTAATTCTTTCAACCTAGTTATCAACTTGACAAAAAAGAATATGGGTTACACCAAAATGTCAAAACCCATTTCAACCACACATGAATCTCCATCAAATAACTACATTATATCAAGTTTACACAAATACTAGTTCACATAGTGATTCCATACACAATCTCGATATGAAAGTACATAGAGTTGTTGGGATTCATGCTAAAATCTCCATCATTCAAGAACTTCTAACAAAAATTACCACTAATTGAGGATACTACAACTCACCTTATGCTTGTTGTGATTAGATGATTAGAAATCTTCAAACATGCATCTATTTAGCTTCCAAATTGACCTTGATTTGGCTGAATTGCATAATTTGTTCTTGAGAGAGTTTTCCCTTCTCAAGGTGTCCACACCCACTTTCCAGGAGATTCATTTTCCTTCCCAACCCACTAAGTGTGTTTTATTTGACAATTTGCAATTTCAGCTCCTAGGGTTTGACACCATCTATTTTGTCTCCAATCTTATTTTCTTTCTAACTAATAGGCATTTTAACTAAATTAGATAAGTTAGTCATATCATCTCATGCCATATATTAATTAAACATTACAATTAATACAAATTCGGGTTATTGGGGTGTTACAAAAATAAAAATTCCGCTAACTCTAAACTTTCTTTTAGATCCGCCACGATTAAACCTTTTTATTTACATTTGATAAGAAGAAATAATTTCCACCGTAACTTAATTTTGGAGCATATAAAACTTTCCTAAAGTAATCATAAGTTTGCAATTTGTGAAAGTAATTAATTAATCATACTAACTTTCTTGAATAAAAACATATAGTTTAGCAATATTTAATCTTCGGATGGGTTTATTTACAAAACATTCATTGAAACTAAAATAATCAAAACAAGTATTTTAATCATATTTAATCTTCTGGATGAGTTTATTTAACAAACATTTATTCAAACAAATGAGATACATGTCTTTGTCAAATCGAGTGGGGCGAAAAGAAAAGAAAAACAATGGGTTCGAGCCATATCTATAATATACTATGTAATGCATTCTAAATGGTCAACAAGGTAATTTAACTTTATTAGAGAAGGGCATCATTGTACTTTATCTTAAATCTTAATACACATTAATACATTATTTAATAAAATTTTGATTCTAATTAAATGAACTAAGGTTGTGTTCCTAGGTTTAATAAACGAAGGAAAAGAGAAATAAAGAGAGAAAAGAGAGAGAGTGAAAAAGAAATATTTTATTAACTAGCGTGTTCCTAAGTTTGAAGAAAATGAAAAGAAAATAGTGTTTTATGTTTAAAAAATCATTTACTTCCAAAAGTTTTCAATTTGGAATGGTGAGAAATGAAGGAAATAAACCAAAATTTTCCTTTATTTCTTTCCCTTTCTCTCCTTAAAAAACTGTGGACCACGATTGTTTTTTAACTTCTTTCGAAATCCCTTCTTTTCTTTTGTTAAATGAAACTCGGGAACACATCGTAAATGCATTTTCACAACAATAATTTTGATACTCATATATGTAACACCCTGAACCAAATTAACCGAAAGTACGCAGCGGAAATAACAACCGAAAAATTCATTTCTTTAATAACAACCTTGAATGATTAGAAATCAAATCTACTAAGTATTTTAAGTGTTACATCTTCTATTATTTCTTATTGCCTTCAACAAAACTCATCCTTATTTGGTTAAGTGACCTTGACCACGTACAATCCGCCTCCTCGCTCGATCGCCATCCTTTCCTTGCTTTAAGAAGTAGACAATACAACCTACAATCACCACATAACCCTATCATTAGTTCAGTAAGTGACTATAGTCAGTATTTCTACAACATATATAGTAATAGCATCCCAAGGAAGCTAGATAATCTCTTTGACTTGTCTCCGCAAACTTGGATTAATACAAGATACGAGCTTGAATCCGATCTTTGGATTCTAGCCTTGAAATTCCATGCATTCATCCTCATCTACCCTGTGCCTTTGTTGTAATTCACATAACAATACGGTTAATAACATTAACAATACATACATAAACACGACCTCCACGATTTCGTTTCAATGTACCACCATCCTTTAATCTTAAACCGTCTTACTAAGATCAATCATGGAGTTTAGAGTAACCTTAAGAATCCTTACATTCCCACATAATGACACATGATAAACCATGTTAGAAAGAAGAAAACAAAACAAAATATCCAGGGGTCCACCGTAACTTACTCTGGCCACCGTAAGTTACGGTAGCCCTTGTTTCAGCTTCCACCGTAAGGCAGTAGAGATCCACCGTAAGCTTTCTGATGTCCACCGTACCTTACTCTGGCCATCGTAAGGTACGGTAGCCTCTGCAACTTTGGCTTATTTTCTTTATTTCCTTGCCCACTTTCCCCAATCTTTGAACGCCTTTAAACTCCTATTCAAGGCCATTCCTAAAGGGCACTTGGGGACTTGTTTAACACCAATTAATCATGCTTTAAAGATGTCCATTTATGGTGGTTTATAACACCTTTCGGTTTAACTACAATCCATCCGATTCTCACTCAAATCGACCCGTTAAGGTCTTAGTTATACCGAAACCTTATTTGATCATCCAAAGGGCATAACCATCATTTTGTTAACCCATCTAACTTTTGTCAAATCATTGTCCAATTATTTAATTATGACCCAATTTATAGGTTTATCCTTTGGTAATTCCTTGGAATTCCTAGAACATCCTCCTTGGCTTATTTTACAAACTAGTCACCCGTGGGTGACACTACATGGTTTAATTCCATTGTTTTTAACCGACTAACTTATTTGGAAATCTCTAAGCCCCCATGGACTTAGTTTTCCATCATTTTCAATATTACATTACTATTGGTCATTCTTAGGCGCTTTAGCGCGCATTGGACATAGTTTTGCAAATAACTACCAATTTAACGCCCACACTTCACGAGGGTGGTTTTCATACGCATATACTACTACTACATCATTCCCATTCTATATGAACATAAATCAATATCATAGATGCGAGTTAAGTTCGGCAGTCACTTACCTTAATTCCTCCAAGTTCATGCTCGTTTACTTGCCTCCTATTGACCCATTAGCTTCCCATGCTTAAGTCCATCCTTCCTATCCTTTCATATCATCATGTTCATATCATTGTTAGCATACATGATCATTCACGCTAACATCCATTCCCAACCAAATATCACATTGACTTTCATTAGTCAATTTCTATCGTACTTAAAACATACATTCATAACCACATTTATTCTCACATCATGTAATACCACTTATTATCATATATGCATCATAGTCTAACATGCGATGCGTCACATAGTGTTTCTAATCACACAATCATGTTTGGGAGCCTAACCATGTTATTCTACATTATTGACTTGGCGGAAAGTCAACTTTCAACCATTATAATTTTCTAGTTAGAAACATATATCCATATTGGTGTACTAGACCATATGAACTTCACCATAACAACATGCTCACATGTTGGAACACATACAACCACATGATCACTACGGTTTTCATATACGTTCATACATTTCCTCCCATACATACTAGAGCCTTCATGATCTCCAATTAGCAACATAGCCCAAGAATATCTCATAACACTAAATTCCTACATGAATACTCCCTAGTACACAATTCTCATGCGAACCCACTTTCAATTATATCTATTATCACATTACTTTCAAACTTATCCAATCTTGCCTACAATTTCACAAGTTAGACTAATCTAGGCATTTCATCAAACACTTGGTGTGCATACAACATTTAAAACACAATGTAAAAGCATTTCATTCATACTTTCATAGCTCATAACATAAATCATCATATTTCTTCCCTACATTACATACCATTCATTCAATAGTTATCAACATAGCAAATCATCACTTTCTTTTCAATGCATTCAATAATTAACTAAGAATGGTCTTGGATTAAACCAAGACCAATACCCACTTCCAACATAGGTGTAAAACAACCTAATTATCACATGAATCAAGCATAGCCTTATGTAGTATCACAAATTATGGCTCCTTTAGTGTCTATCAATCTCTAGACACCTTCATCCATCCTTGATTCACATTTTCACATAAACCCTAGATTTTCACCACATTCAAAAACAAACATAACATCATAATAAGCCAAATTAAAGGTACCTTGATGTATATAAAACCTTAGATGACCCATAATTGTCTTCATGCACCATCTTGGCTTCTACTTTCTCTTGATTTGGAACTAGAGGTGAAGAAGCAAGGGTTTGGTCTTGGGTTGTTCTTGATGACCGACATACACAAGAATGTGTATGTTGAGATCTTACTTCCCTTATCTATAACCCATTATTTTGCTCCTTGTCCAATTCTAGTCCCTCTAGTTTGATACCCTCCCAACAATGACTCAAACCTTATTGAAATTCTATGTAACTTGTATATCTATCTAGGATAGGTACTTAGTTATTTCACCCCATGCCATCATTACACATTAAAACATGCTACTAAATTAAAATTCGGGTTTTGGGGCGTTACAATATAAATACAAAAAGAAGGTAGAAATACATACATAATTACAAAACAAAATTAAAGAAATTTATAAAAACAAAATAAGTAATAATAATATGTTATTATATATAACTAAGGAGCAAATAGATAGAACTAAATTTTGGAGCATATAAAACTTTCCTAAAGTAATCATAAGTTTGCAATTTGTGAAAGTAATTAAATTTAATCATACTAACTTTCTTGAATAAAAACATATAGTTTAGCAATATTTAATCTTCAGATGGGTTTATTTACAAAACATTCATTGAAACTAAAATAATCAAAACAAGTATTTTAATCATATTTAATCTTCTGGATGAGTTTATTTAACAAACATTTATTCAAACAAATGAGATACATGTCTTTGTCAAATCGAGTGGGACGAAAAGAAAAGAAAAACAGTGGGTTCGAGCCATATCTATAATATACTATGTAATGCATTCTAAATGGGCAACAAGGTAATTTAACTTTATTAGAGAAGGGCATCATTGTACTTTATCTTAAATCTTAATACACATTAATACATTATTTAATAAAATTTTGATTCTAATTAAATGAACTAAGCTTGTGTTCCCAGGTTTAATAAACGAAGGAAAAGAGAAATAAAGAGAGAAAAGAGAGAGAGTGAAAAAGAAATATTTTATTAACTAGCGTGTTCCTAAGTTTGAAGAAAATGAAAAGAAAATAGTGTTTTATGTTTAAAAAATCATTTACTTCCAAGAGTTTTCAATTTGGAATGGTGAGAAATGAAGGAAATAAACCAAAATTTTCCTTTATTTCTTTCCCTTTCTCTCCTTAAAAAACTGTGGAACACGAATGTTTTTTAACTTCTTTCGAAATCCCTTCTTTTCTTTTGTTAAATGAAACTCGGGAACACAGCGTAAATGCATTTTCACAACAATAATTTTGATACTCATATAAATACAAAAAGAAGGTAGAAATACATACATAATTACAAAATAAAATTAAAGAAATTTATAAAAACAAAATAAGTAATAATAATATGTTATTATATATAACTAAGGAGCAAATAGACAGAACTAAATTTATCTACTACTAAATGTTATATCGTTGACACGACACATAAAATTAAAAATATTATATTCTTTAAATTATAATAACATTATCAGTTATATGTAATAAGAGTAAGTTATTTAACAGATTATCAGATACATTATATTCTTTAAATTAAAATAACAATATTTAATATTATATGTAATAATATTAAGTTATTTAACTGTTTATCAAATGTTTAAAATATAAATCGGCACCGGCTAGAAACCAGAATGGGCCAAATATAAACCAAACCTCCTAGAATCGACTCGCGTTGGGGGAAACTAAAGCATTTTCTTACTTTTACAATATTTAAGTTTTAGGTTTTTTTTATTAGTGTTATTATTAATATTTCGTCTACATTTCCATTTAATTTTCTTTCAAAATTGGTTTGTCTCGCCGCATAGTGCAGGGTTAGTTCTAGTAATATTTAAAATCGATTTAACACCATACTTTCAAATTTGGTTTCTCATAATTATCCAACAGGTAGTCGGAAACCTAATCCTACCAAGTGCAGTAATCAATTACTTTTACAATTAAATCAACAATTAATCGAAGATGAACAAGTACATTCTTAAGACAAACACCAGTCGCATATATAAGCTACAACAAATAAACCAAGATGACGATGTTATTCAATGATTTTGTGAGTGGTCGGGATGGCAGTCAGTGACGATGATAACAACTTACACTGCGACACCAAAATTCAGAGTCGAAGGATCTAGTGTAGGCGGCAGCTCACCGCCGGATAGCGCGGGGTCAGTTCTAGTAATATTTAACATCGATTTAACACCATACTTTCAAATTTGGTTTCTCCTAATTATCCAACAGGTAGTCGGAAACCTAATCCTACCAAGTGCAGTAATCAATTACCTTTACAATTAAATCAACAGTTAATCGAAGATGAAAAAGTACATTCTTAACACAAACACCGGTCGCATATATAAGCTACAACAGATAAACCAAGATAACGATGTTATTCACTGATTTTGTGAGTGGTCAGGATGGCAGTCAGTGACGATATAACAACTTACACTGCGGCACCAAAAGTCAGAGTCAAAGGATCTAGTGTAGGTGGCGGCTCGGTGAGGCCGATGAGTTTGAAGTTTTTAGTGCGGTGGTGGTGAGGCCGATGAGTTTGAAGTTTTTAGTGCGGTGAGGCCGATGAGTTTGAAGTTTTTACTGCGGCACCAAAAGTCAGAGTCAAAGGATCTAATATATGCCTCCCCGACGAATTCAATTTGTGTTAAAGCTTGACTAACTTCCTAATTTTGTGTTAATCATGTTTTCGATAATTATGTCTACTGTGTTCAGATAACTATGTTGAGTGCTTATTTATTTTTTGGTGGATTCTTTGTAATCTTTGTGATGAAAACAATGTAGATTTTATTCTAAAATGAATAAATGTTCGTGTGTATTCATGTGTGTTCACGTATGTTCATGAACATATGTCTGAGTTTATTTGCGTTTGGTAAGTATTCATGAACACGTTCATTTCCTTAAAGCCTATAATAGCATCCTCTTTTATGTTTCAATATCGTTGAGAAAGGTAATATGAAGTAAGGCCCACCAAATTTCCCCTTTTAACGCTCGTTATTGCACTCATTATCCCTTTATAGTGCCCCCTTCCCCCTCAATGGGTGCCGGGCAATGGTGTGAAGGCGCTATTAGGCCAAGGTGACAAAGAACGCTACCCTATACTCACTGCCTTAATTAGGGCTGTGCAAAGGGTCCGGAACCGACCCGACCCGACCCGAACCCACCAGAACCGCATACCCTTTTATTGTGGAAATCAGGAACCACGAACCGAACCTTAAAAGGCTATGTGGTTCCGGGTCCTGAAGGTTCTCATGGGTCGGGTAAAGGGTCTGACCCACTATAACCTTTTAAATCACTTTTCGTTTATCGACTTATGTTTTCGTAACAGTTTTGTCATTCTCATCACTCGAAGCATTATATAAATCTGTTATGTATACATCATAAATACACACACACATTAGAGTGGCATACATAAATATTTACTTCAAATTTGGATATAATATATATTATATAATATATCACATCTATGTATATACGTCAAGCCGAAAAATATTTCAAAAAATTACATTGTTATTCTTATAAATAATATTTTTAATATTGTATTAACATTACATGAAATCGATTAAAATAACACGTAAAATCGAATAGAAAAGAGTAAAAAAGATTATTTTTTATTTTTTTAATATAAATACAAATGGTTCTTGTGGTTCTTATGTTAGAACCGTGGGTTTGGAACCGACCCGACCCGGAACCGATAATTAATATAAATCTAGAACCGGAAACCGACCCATATATTTAAAAAGGTTCGGGTCCAAGGTTCTCGTGGGTCGGGTCCAAGGTTCCTATGGGTCCGAACCACGAAATGCTCACCCCTAGCCTTAATGAACGAACACTAATAAACCTTTGTTCAAACACGTTATACAACCCAAACCAGCCTACTAAACTCACAACCCACACTTCACCCTCAAGAATGCCAGACTCCTCCACCAGACCACCACCCTTCTCCCCACCATTCACCGACAACAAAACATCACACCACAACGACACCGACAACCCCTTCAACTCCAACTTAACGGTAGCTCTCTGTCCTTGTCTCGTATGTTTCATTTTTTTATTAATTGTACTCTCCATCGTACTTACTCTCAAGTTCCACTTATTATGTCATACCCCATTAGGATCTGTTCTCTACAAGAACAAATGTTAGGTTCATACCCTAGGGGTATTTTTGTCATTTCCCATTTAAGGTCGGTAATGTTTGGTTACCCTTACCCTAGGGCTGATGTTGTTGCAACATTGAATCAACAAGTTAGGGGTCTTTGTGGCGTTGTCGGTTCGGCTAGTGGACCGAAACGAGAAGGCGATTATTATTCGAGGCCCATGATGGTTATGAACTGTAGGAATGATTGTGTGCCTACATTTTTGTCGCTTGCGTTGGATCGGGATGTTAGTGTAAAGTCTTATTCAAGTTTGAGAATGTTTATGAACCGTCGGGCTAATCATGTGCGTGCGGTTTCGTTACTTGCTTCAAATTCGAGATTGGAAAATGTTAATGTTTTGAAAATAATGAATCGACAAGTTAGGGGTTTTGGCGGTCGTGTGAATTCGGATGAAGATGACGAGTTTGTAGGTGGGAAGCGTTCGGCGGATGTGAAGGAAGTCGAGAGGGTTTGTAATGTGATTGAGGAGTTGTTTGCATTGGATCGAAATATGGAAGCTGTGTTGGATGATTGCGGGGTTAGGTTGAGCCATGATCTGGTTGTTGATGTGTTGGAGAGGTTTAAACATGCGAGGCGGCCGGCTTTTAGGTTCTTTTGTTGGGCAGGGCAACGACGGGGTTTAGTCATGATTCGAGAACGTATAATATGATGATGAGTATATTGGGAAGGACTAAACAGTTTGAGACAATGATATCTTTGCTTGATGAAATGGGTGAGAAACGGTTGCTTACGCTTGAGACGTTTCAGATATGTATTAAATCGTTTGCGGCTGCTCAACAAAGGCGGAAAGCGGTTGGGATCTTTGAGTTGATGAAGAAACATAATTTCAAAGTTGGGGTTGATAGCATTAATTGCTTGCTTGATAATCTTGGTAGGGCGAAGCTCGGGAAGGAAGCTCAGATTTTGTTTGAGAAGTTGAAAGGTCGGTTTACGCCTAACATACAGACGTACACGGTTTTGCTAAACGGTTGGTGTAAAGTTGGGAACTTGTTGGATGCGGGTAAGGTGTGGAATGAGATGATAGACAAGGGTTTTAGCCCTGACGTTGTGGCGTATAACACGATGCTTGAAGGGTTGTTAAAGGTCCACAAGCGGTCTGACGCTGTTAAGTTGTTTGAAGTTATGAAGGCAAAGGGTCCATCTCCTAACGAAAGAAGCTACACGATCATGATTAGGGATCTATGCAAGCAAAAACGGATGAAAGATGCTGTCGAGTACTATGAAAATATGCTTAGTGTTGGCTGCAAGCCGGACGCTGCAGTTTACACATGTTTGATCACAGGGTTCGGAAATCAAAAACAGATGGATAAAGTTTATGGATTGTTGAAGGAGATGAAGGAACATGGATGCCCGCCTGATGGGATGATGTATAATGCGCTGATCAAATTAATGACGAACCGCCAAATGCCAGATGATGCAGTGAGGCTATACAAGAAGATGATTCAGAATGGCATTGAGCCAACTATTCACACTTATAATATGATGTTGAAATCTTTTTTCCGAACCGAAAACTATGACATGGGTGTTGCGGTTTGGGAGGAGATGAGTCAAAAAGGGGTTTGTCCGGATGATAATTCGTATACTGTGTTCATAGGTGGACTTATTCGACAGGGAAGATCAATGGAGGCGTGTAAGTATCTTGAAGAAATGATAGAGAAAGGCATGAAGCCACCTCAACTTGATTACAATAAGTTTGCTGCTGATTTTTCTAGGGCTGGTAAGCCTAATATTCTCGAGGAATTGGCTAGAAAGATGAGTTTGGAAGGTAAGGCAGAGGTTTCTGATATATTTGCTGGGTATGCTGATAGTTTGAAGAAAACAGGTAAACACTTTACTTTTGTTAGGAACAGAGTTTGAATGTATTAGTATATGTTTCTCTTAGGAGTACAACCATATAGTATGTTGTTTGGCTTATGAGTGCCTGAGTTGATTTTGTATATTAAATTTTTACGTGGCGGTTGGTTTATTGGATTCAAATATAAATTTTATGCATACATGTTTTGTTCCTAGAATTCTTAGGAGTTGGAATATGAGTATAAAGATCACCCGGAACGAGCATGTGGGAGTTTTATGCACTGGGTTTGGCCTTTTATCTGAGTTGCACATATTCAAGTCATATATAAATATGTGATTCGAGTTAACATGATATTTGTGTGTCACGTAGCATTTATTATTAGCGCTATTGTTTGTATACATAGATTGATTACAGAACCGAAATCTCATAAATGTTAACATACTAGAAAAGATTGAACTTTGTACAGAAAGATCACCCGACCCATTTATGTTTACTATGACCCAATTGACATTGGCAAAATGCTAAAGGGTATCGGATGTGATGCGCAGTTTCTTTTTCAACTGTCGTTTTCTAAAGTAGTTAATGTAATCGGCACTCCGCTCTTCAGTCTAGGGATGTGCGATTTCTTTTCTAGGCTAAGATCTTGATCGTCGACTGTCCATCTGCAGAGAATAAGCGAAAATGTTACAAAACGTAGGAAAAGAATGAGATTACGAATATCAAACGCGTGCGAGTAAAATGAAACTCTATCTCACTTGTATTCACTTGTTAGCCTGTGCAAGAACACCAACATCGTCACCTTTGCCATATTGATTCCCAAGCATGTCCTAGGCCCTGATCCGAAAGGTATGTAACTGTATGGCTTCTGTGCTTCCTGGAGACACATAGCTAGTTTCAGTTTATTATGTTGTGCTTTATCTATATAAAATTTGTTAAAGAAATGGGCATTTTGATACATCAAATCTTGATGGATTGAACTGCAAAGGATCCTTGTAAAGTTCTGGATCATAGTGTATGTGAGTAGCATCAATATCTACATGCCATCCTTTCTTTATCTCAAAATCTGCATCAAACAGAATCATGATTAGTTAAGCAAGCATTGTAACACCTTTAGGCAAATCCCACATCGTTATGATCTCTCCACAGGAGAGACGTTGAGCCATAAGGACTAATCGTCTCCAACATCACCAACTAGTGTTGGGCACATTGGTTGTGGATTGTAGGAGAACTCTTATGCTTAAGCGTGATTTCGTGAGAGCAATCAATCATGGGTGACTTCATGAAAGGTTTCCACTTTGGCAACCAAAAATAAAGCCATGAGCTTCTCGTGGGCAAAGCGGACAATATTGGTTGTATGAGGAGGCAAATGCTACACATTCGTTTTTCACCCAAAATTTTTAAGTGCTTACCTTGAATTTTGCAGTCATCAAGCGCTACACGAGGGAACCATAGCAAGACATTCGACATTCTTAATGTCTCTTTCATGACCTGAAAATGTCCCGTAAATCATAGACCTGCTTAAAAAAATCACCATCTATATACATGTAAACAAGAAAATCAAAATAAACAGGCGTTTGAGTTGTAACCTTTAAGCCGTAAGACATCTTGTTAAGATCTTCAAGACAAAGTAAAGCCCCTGTAGGTTTGTTTCTGCGTATCGACAACTGTTCTTCCTGTAATTTTAATTTATGTTATCATTTTCGGCTGCCAAATGTTATTCTTGATGACATAAGTTGTGTATTGGTACTTACTCTCAACATATTTTGGACTTCTTTGTTTTCATCTAAGAACTTAACACTCCACATCATTGCAGCCGCAGTGGTTGTCTGCCCGGCTATTATCAATGTTAGCATGTTATCCATAATCTCTGAATCATGAAGCTTCTCATCATCAGGAAACGAATCTCTGTCCAACATGGACTGCAAGAAGTCTTCATGACGCTCTTTGCTAATCCGCCTACTTGCAATCATTTCTTCAAAAAATGTCATGAGACTTTCGCGTGCCTGCATCAATACTTCTCTTTTGGTTACCAATTAAATATAAGTGAAGTTTGAAAGTTGGGCTCCTCAAAAGCTACTGGCTCAAGGCTTGCTCGAAAAAAGCTCACTTGAAATCGGCTCGTTTGTAAATGAGTTGAGTCGATTTGGCTCGGTTTGCAAACGAGTTGAGTCCGAGACAAGGTAAGCTGGCTCATTGGCTTGCGCATTTGGTTCATTTAGATTAAAGCCAAACTTTTAATAGATATAAACTGTAGTTTACAAGTTCTGCAGTATGTATATGTTAGTATAAAGGGCTGGCTCAAGCTTAACATTTCAGCATCTTAACTCGACGTGGCTCGTTTACCATCCTAAATGAAAGACATGAAATGCTAAGAATTTAACTACCTTAATGCCTTTGTAGTATCTAGTGCCTGGAATCATGAGTGGGATAGAGAGCATTGCATCAGAAATAGCTGTGCAGTCTTTTTCTATTTTGTTCAGCAAAGATTCGTCGGTGACGCTCATCAGCATGTCACACATTGCATCGAATGCTATCTGAATCGTCAAACATTAACGAAATGAAAAACAAAAGTATGTTTGGGAAAAAGCGACTCCAACGATTAGTGATTACCTTCATGTTGAAGTCAAGAACCACAAAAGACTTGCCATTGTCAGCCAACTTTTTTAATCTTTCAGAGAGCAAGTTATCGAATTTCTGAACGAATTTGGACAACGAATCCATGGAGAAAGGACCGGATAGAAGGCGTCTGATTCGTTTATGACTTTCAACTGGTACACAAAGTAAGCTATTCTTTCCAACAGCATCTGCCATTGATTTAACATACCCTTTGTTGAACAATTGAAAATCATTTGTAAAAATTGATTTTGCACCCGCAACACTCGGGACGAATACATGAACTTTGCCAAACAGTCTTGTTTTGAACCACTTCCCATATCTGTGTAGACAGACAGTTACATCATTTTAAGATTACAAAACTAGCAAATCCATATTGGTGGTTTCATCATTCTACCCAACATCTACTTCACTTGATAGTTGCTTCCAGTACAACCATTTTTCTTGTGAAATAAAAACAAACATTGTATTTGTGTTTTTTCAGGAAGCAGATTGTTTAGTAGGGAGACTTGTGCTTCAAGGTGTTTTATGGAACCTCTTGTACTTCTAGGAAGTTCACTACCGCTATAAGCGAACTCATGACATGTGACAATGTTTTTTAGTGTTTGCTAGTGTGGCAAGCGAACTTGACGGGTGTGGCAAGTAAACTCGGCAAGTTCGCTTGGGTGGCAAGCGAAATGCATATAGGTTTTCACCAAATTAAACTCGTCACTAACAAGTTAATTTTAACCAAGCTCTAGAAGTTTGCTTGCCACCAATGCGAACTTGGGGAATCGCTTACATGGGTAGTGGGGCGCCTTAAAGTATCAAAAGCTAAAGAAAAACCAACCTAAAAGTACCATTCTCATTTCTAACCACCTACTATAAAAGGATATGTAGGTTGAAATGACAACCAACTTAACTTTCTGTTCACTGTAATAATGTGCTAAATATTACTCCGTATTAATAGTCAATATAATCACAATAATAATAAGGGTGAGTTCAACGAAGAACTTAAAAAGATGAAGAACCGGAGAACCACTAGTTTAACACGTTCATAAAAATAAAAAATCATTCAAAAATATAAAAAAAATCATATTCACGAAACATTTTCAGAGTTTTTGCACATAAACACATATAGAAGCCGTTTTAATAAAAAAAAATTAAAATTTCAAAAAGAAAAAGAAAAGACTAAAAAACTTTAAAAAATTCTACTAAAAATTAACTTTTTATATGAATGGTTCTATATGTGTTTATATGCAAAAGCTCAAAAACAAAACATGTAAAAATAGTCTTTTTGGATTAAGAATGATTTTTAATAAATATTTAACATGTAAAATTATAGTTTTCGGTCTCCACTTTTTGGGAGTTCTCCATCGAACCTCACACAACAATAACAATAACAATAATATCTATGTGTTCAAACAAAAAATGTTTGGAGGTTCTATGTTTATATTAGACTTTTGGAAGCTTAAAAATCATATCTACTCGAACCCATTTTCGCTAAACCTTTTGATGTAACCTGAAATAATCAGATTTTACAACTCTAGTTTCTAGATCAAGCATAGAGTTTTCTAGTTTGACTTACTTGTTTAGGCAGATCGATGAATAACAACATGAAAAACAAGTACGTGTATATATAAGAAATAGATTACATTTCTCTCCGAATTCGAACGAAATCATAGCATCCTTTTGTACTATTCGTAGCCGAAAGAAACGAAAATGTTTCACCAACAAGAGGAAGACCGAGGCGTCAGGAATGGCATCGGATGATTTTCGCAGTTTCTTGGCAAGAAAACTTGTGACCAACACTGAGATCAGTACAGCCAAAATTATGTCATAGTTGTTCTTCACGAGTAAGTATAGCTCCTCCCTTTGCAAAGTCATCATCTTCTACAGATACACAATTATCATACAGATTGGGAAGACTAGAAATTAAATATAGAGATTATCAGTATTAATAATGTATTGATTCTGTTGTTTTACGTTGTTTATCTGAATAATGACCATATTATAATCCCTCTAATTAAACAATTGTATAATATAAATAAATAGTATGAATACAGACAACATTGGAGGACACAGCATCTTAGGAAAGAACAAAAAGACACATTAAAGATTCTGCTATACAAAATACAAATAATGAATACTGAGGGGAGGGGCACTGCCCTAAATTTTTTCTAACTTCACTAATTTTACCTAATCCTGCAGTTGGGATGAGCATACAAGGTCGAATACCGATCCCATCCCTTCCTGATCCCGATACCGTACCGAACCGATACCGAATCGAGGGGTTTTGGGATCGGTACCCATATTTATAGATTTTCGGTTTCGGTATTATCTGTATCGGTACGGGGATCGGTATGGTATCGGCATTTTAAGGCAAAATACCGATACCATACCGGTACCGAACCGATACCGTACCGTACTGTATGTGTTCGGTGTCGGTATTGGTTTTTTGGACTTTTCGGTATCGGTATTGTCGGGATCGGTATCGGTTCGGTACCGATTACCGTCCCGAGCTCATCCCTATCCTGCAGTGCCATATTACTTTACTGATTTATTTCATTGAAACAGTTTTTTAAAAGCAGTACTTTACAGATTCACTTCATTGAAATTTGAAATGATAGTTAATATTTATCTTTATTTTTAAAATATTATTAAAAAAGAATTTTAAAGGGAAATCAAAGGATGCGAAAGCTTCATATAGTGCCATGTGACATACATCTTTTATTTTATTATATAGACCGAATTACAAGTTTTGTCCTTTTACGTTAATACTTGATTACAAAGCTTGTCCTGTACGTTTAAAATTTATTGCTTATATACTTTATGTTTCAAAATCTTGCACGTTTTGTCCTTTGATACTAACTCAGTCTATTTTTATCGTTAAATCAGATCCTAAAAGGGTAGTTTCGTATTTTACCCATTTATGTAAAAGTAATTTTATAAATATAAAAACAATACATTTTAAAAAAACTAAAATATATAATAAGAAATACATCTCTTTACATCTCTTCTCTCTCTCTACCTGTTCACAACCACCACCCATCACCATTGCCACCATCATATACCATCACCACCATCGCCCCACTTGCCACCACCACATCTGTTCCCACATGCTACCACCACTCCACCCACTTTCTCCCAATTTCCCTAACCCCCAGTAAACTAATCCTAATTGACAAGATGTTCCGGACCACGTTTGCTAAGTTAGTGTCTAATCTAACGAGTCCAATCGGTGTCCCCTGTCACTACACAACAATGTTACAGACGATTCCAATTCCGAGGAACTCGACAACAAATCAGACAAATTCTACAACGAAGACGAAGGAGGTGAAGTAGTTGACGTGTCTCCGTCTTCGACAGAAGGATATAAATCAGAGAGAGTAGTTGATAATACCCTGCTGTAACGGTAGCTGAGAATCTGTTCGCAAACTGGCAATTAACTTTAAACAAGGGTGTTTTGGGAGGAGAAATTTAGAAGATGCAGTATAGATAAAACCATCGTTTAGATATGCAACTTGATTATGAGTTTAGATTTGGTAGGTTTGGTGTTACAGGGGTGGTTGTCGATTTAGGAAATTAGGGTTTAGATTTGGGGATGGGGATGTCAGTAGGTGTGGTGGTGAATGATGGTAAGATGTGATGTTGTCGCGGTGGTTGTAGATAATAAAAGGACCAGGAGTAACACGACTTCTCCAATGTGGGAAAGAAATGTTTCATCAGACGGTAGCAACGGTGCAGCCTCTTCGACTCCTGGAAGATCACGATTGAGAAAGAGAGACAGAGAGAGAGAATTAGATATGGTGGGAGGTGGTGGCAGTGGTAGCAGGTGGTATTGGGTGGATGATGGTGGAGGGCGACAGTGTAAGCGGGGGGGGGGGGGGGGGAGGCAGAGGGAGAGAAGAGAGAGATAGAGAAAATCAGATATGGTATAGGGTTTTATTTAGATTCAGTTTTTTTTATTTTTTAAAATCTTTTATTTTTAAATGTTTTTTAATAAATTGTTAAAGCATTTAAGTTATTTACAAGTTAGTTCCTGAAAGTGTGCAATAACATAAATGCCCTCATGGCACATGACCATATTTAACGATAAAAAAGACTGAGTTAGTGGAAAAGGACAAACCGTGTAAGATTTTCAAACATTTAATTACAAAGCTCGTCAATTTTAAAGGCAAAGGACATGCGTTAAAATTTGGTATAAACATAAAGGACAAAATTGTAATTCATTCTTTAGTTTATAGTATTTAATTGAACTTAGTTTATTAACTTTTTAAACATGAAATGAGAGAAAATAGTTTATTATTATTTTTGAGCGGTAACTTTAATATGAGTAACCAAAGTCATGGTGCCTAATCGCAGCTCTAGCCAATGTCTGCACCAGACTATGTGGTCTTTAACGGGTCTGTGCTGGTGTATCAGACTTGGTTACAGCGTTTCCCCGGAAACCATACTGCCTCCACAAGAGTTTCCTCACTGGGGTAACAGCTGGGTGAAAACGAGTGAGGCGCAAGCTCAAACGCTCCTCGATGCGTTTGTCACTATCATTGCCCGGATGCCACATAAAATAATAAAGAGAGTAGGAATCGAACCTGAGTCACAAGGAACACTAAGTCTCACCCAACCACTCCACCAATATTATAATACCAACATCCATATTTATTTAAAGTTTTAATAAAAAAAGCGTTGTTCGATTTCGATATATATGAGCTCAACCGACCTAAAGCCACGTGTCTCCTTTCTGCATGTAAAAACTATCTACAAAAACCTAGCATTGTGCCACGTGTAAACATATATCACACTCCTGCGTCCTTTATTTCAACACGTATCCTATCACTCTTCATCTCACTTTTACTTATATAAATCCATAGATTTTCATCAAAGTCACCAAAACATCAACTAAACAGAAAAACACAACCGTTAAGTGTTTAGATCATACTTTTTAAAATCTTTGTTATGGCGCAATATGGTGGAGATCAACAGCAGTACGGTCGTGAAGCTCGCCAGACCGATGAGTATGGAAAACCCTGTGCAGATAACCGATGAGCACGAGAAAATGGTTCGGTCCGCAGCTGGTGGACGGTATGAACGTGAAGTTACTCACACTGATGAGTATGGAAACATTATTCAGATAACTGAACAGTTCCAAACCAGCCGGTTCATTCCGCTACAGGCCATCACCTGGGGTTAGGTCACACAGACAGGGAACGGGAACCGGTGGGTTATGGTTACCGCTGGCCACCAAGGGCTTGGTGCTACTATTGGGCAAACCTTGGTGGCACAGGCACGGATCATGCCACCGGTGGTCGTTCCACTGGTCAAAACGGGTACCAGGGCTCGTACCGACACAGGTCAAACTCGTTCTATTCTTTATTAGAAATGTTTTAAGTTGTATCAGTAGTTACTAGTTATCATTAGTAGTTTATTGCTATTATTAGTATTTTATAGCTTTTTTCATTATTATAAGTTTACTTGGTATCCCCTTTAATTTATAAAGGATTTTAAATTGACATTGAATTTGAGAATTTGAGAGAGTGTTTGTAGGGGTTGCATGGGATTTTTTGTGAAAAATGGGAATATAGATCATTCTATGGATCAACGACTTTCAAAAAAAGAATTTTGAAGGTCTCTCCTCCATTCAGAGACCTTCCTTGAATTCAAATGTTGGCCTGTGCTATATTTATAGCATCATGAGACCTTGAATGAAGGTCGTTGAATGGATGGTAATCTACCCGTTTTCACAAAAAAATCTCATGCAACCCCTATAAACACCCGCTCAAAGTCAAATTCGCCTATTAACGCAAAAAATTCAATAACACCTCAACACCAAATGTCTTCATCTAATTTGAATATTTATAATATTTACTATTAAATTACATCTCACAATTTTAGTGTTTTTTTCCTCCTAACAAACATTGTTTATACTGTTACTACTAGTATTTCTAGCTATTTTTTTCTCTAAAAAAAAAGAAATGGGCTATTACGTTTAGAGCCCTCGTTATGAATGAATGAATGAAATCTTATTTGTTTCTCTATTTAGGTCACCACCAGAGCTTAGGTGAAGCAATTCGGGGGGCAGGAACCGGAACTCATGGTACTCGCCATGACCAAGGGTTAGGTACAATATAGGTCACACCACCGGTGGTACACGAACAGATTATACCACCGGTGGTGTTCGTTCCACCGGTCATAACAGGTTACCAAGGACTAGGTACCCAGCCTGGCACCGGTGGAACGACGACGGGATCACATCAAAAAGGTTTGGGTACGAATATAGGTCACGGAACAGGAACAGATTATACCCCAGTGGTCGTTCCAGTACCGAACATGGGTTCGGTGGAACGACTATGCCTAGTGCCACACCTATGGGTGGTGTGGGCATTGGAACCGGGACTAAAGATGTTTATGGAGGTACCGGCACCGGAACGGATGGTCATGGTTATGGAGATACTCATGAGAAGAAAGGGATGATGGAGAAGATCAAGGAAAAGCTTCCCGGTGGTCATCCCTCTGATGAACAACGACACTCGACTACGACTACAACTACAACTGCGGGTGCTGGCAGTGGTTATGGAGATACTCGGGAGAAGAAAGGGATGATGGAAAAGATCAAAGAGAAGCTGCCCGGGCATCACTGATCGAATTGTGTCTTGAGGGAAATGATGAATGAGAGTATAATGTAATAGATAAAAATATTAGCAGTAGTCTTCTGCATCTTTTGTCTTTGATCATGTTGAAGTTTTTTTTTTTTATTTTGGTCTTTGTTTGTGTTTACTGAAGATGTACTCAGTGTTGATGTATATGTAATGTGGTTAGGAATGGCTTCTTTTACCACTTTTTAGTATATTTGAAGGTGTTTAATTATTTTAATCTATATTTATTATTATTTCAAAGCCTTATATCCTACATGGTACTTAAAGAGGCCATTCTCTCCTTTTAGAATGTCATGTATGATCTCATGTGGCACCTTATGTGGACCATTAAAAAACAAAAGTATTGAGTTATTTTAAGAAAA
>JAUTDX010004219.1:0-34847 GCA_030844895.1 Ambrosia x helenae | reverse complement strand
TAAATACACACAAATGTTTCAAGACAAAACATCACAGCTATAATGTATAACTTCTTACGTGTTTTTTAGGAACACTGCCGGTAATAAATTCGCCATTCTTGACCTTCAAGAGCAGGATAAACAAATTTTCAATGGCATATCACCAATCAGGTCCGCCCCATTTTGCTTCATAAAGATCCAAAATAACATGCGACTGATCATTTGTTGCAAGAATGCTTACCATGGACCATAAATTTCCAAGAGAAAAGAAATAGAAATCCATATGAGCTGGCTGCAAGTTCCCTATCATATAACCTCCTTTATTAGCATCTCCATTCCACTAACCATGGTGGAATTTGATCATGGTATATATTGAATTTATTAACTGCATCATAAGAAATATTCCTCTGTTTTGTAACGGTAACATTTCATTAAGTTTTATCATATCAATCTAATAGTATTCTCTCACATGAAATGATAATGCAACAAGCAAAATATTTTGTGAGGCGATGATGGCTTGGAGTTTATTGGAATGTCAGTCAGTATGAATGGAGATGCCCAACAAAATATAGCAGTAGGTAACAAAGAGAAAGTGGGTCAAACTATGGAGCTAATAAACGATTTGATCATTTATTATTAAAGGAACTAACCAAATAGCTTATCAACGTGGTTGCAGTGCTTCACGGTCTATTGTGACTCGAACAAATAAACTACAGATGAATCGGACCAGTACATGCCAAATATTGGAAAGTCATGTAGTGGGACTTTGTTCTCCTCCTGAATATAAGAAAAGATTCATTTATTGATGACTATGAAAAGATATATTAATACCAGATAAGAAAACGTAACTTGAATACACACATGGACAACTAAATGGGTCAAAATTGCATCCGTGCTTTATAGAAACAAGAGAATTGATTTGAGACCTTTGTTATGCGACAAGCTAAATGTATGGTGTCATCCCAAGCTTCTTAATCCCGAACACCCTGTTGGATTGGTTTGTTTTCTGAAAAAAAAAAGAAAGCAAGTAAAATATTTTAATGTTATATATTTCATTAAAAACAACAAGGTGTCTAATGTAAACTCACTTGTTCACCAACAATGTTTAGATCCATTCTTAAGCAACTATCAAATGAACATGAAGATTTTTATATAAGATCAAAGCATTATCATGCACTAACTTTAAATATCCCTTCAGACTAATCAACTTTAACTAAATCAATTTGAGATTGCAACAATTCAACTGGCATGAAATGCTCCCCTTCTGCATTTTGTTTAAATCTATATGTGGTCAGTAGGGTCATGATTCATTGGGTCCTTTCACTTAATGAAACAGGACTTTGTTATATTTAGTGACTAAACCACACAACACTAAAGATCAGCAGAACAAAAAAAAATTCATCATCATTGTCACGATCTCCATTACCAACTTCTTTGCCATCCCTCACGTCCTCTTCAACTTCAATCTCATCTATACAACCATTGAGTAAACAGAAGAAGAAATTCCAGTAAATAAATGATAAAATCATGGAAAATGGTGAATAACCTTTGTCAAAGAATATGGTTTTATTGGATGCGAAAACCCTAATATATTGGGTTAAACTTGCAACAACAAGTAGGTGTTTTCTCTGTCAATTAAATGGTGGAAGCAAAAGAAGAGACTGAAACTAATTTATGCAATTAGAGGAATTGAATGAGAGAATTGAAGAAGAAGTCGATTAGTCTGGACATAAGGTCATTCATTTCAATACCTTTATCATTGAAAGCATCCAATTAAATGCACAATGATGTCAAAATTATTAAAAGCACATGGTACAAGCATCTTAATGCATCACATGTACAAGCATCTTAATGCATTGACAAGGGCATAAAAGGAAGAAAAGTGATCAAGTTTAGAGAATTACACTTGTGACTTTTAAGTTGTCACCTTAACTTTGACATTTTGGACCTTTTTACCCATCTCTCCCTCTTTATAATGTAATTAGATACTTGAATTTTCTTCGAACTAAACTTTTTACTTAGAACTAGGCATGTAGCCTGTATTAGGTATTTGAGTGTACATTTTATCAACATTATATACATGTTTATGTTTAGGGTATGATTTACACAGAAGAAAAAACAATTAAAAAAAAAACATATTAGCATAGACTCAACAAATATACAATTGAATTTAGCCAATAACTCATTTCATGTATGTAACATTCTAAAAAAATTCAAATAATTTTGAAAAATGGTGGAAAAGAAAACTAATTGTCAAAGCATTTGTTGATTGTATCTCACACAAGTACGGAAATCACATGCACATAACCCTTTTTCATTCGTCTTCCACCAACCCATTTCACAAACTAATTGGACTTACTCATAGTTTTAATAAAGGTATGCTTAAGTTGTTTGTTTTCATTTTTTTTTGTTGACAATTTTGGGTTCTATTCTTCGATGATGATTCCACCATAATCGATCATATATGTTCATTGAAGTTCTACTGTGCGATATTAACTCGCAAGTCGTGCAAAACAAATTTTCATAATTTATAGGCAAAGTGGAGTCTAATAATTCAACATTTTCATAATTGGACTTACTCAACATTTTTCACGCCACCAGTCCCACCTTCAGACATTTTGCTATCAATGGACCCTCCCGTTAACTCACACTAACGTCGTTAACTGAAACTCACAAATTATTCACGGGATTGAAAGAGGGAATCGAGATGATGATATTTGTATGTTCAATTGCAGTAATAATCATGTTCGTCGGTGGTAGGTTGATGTTCTCCTGGATGAGATGACTGGAACATGACGATTAAACCATCGAACCATGCTCATTTCTGCAATTGAATATACCAATATCATCGTCTTGATTCCCTCTTTAAAACCGGATGAATAATTGCCTAGAACTGTGAGGTTCAGCTAACGACGTTAGTGTGAGTTAACGCGGGATCCATTGAGAGCAAAATGTCTGAAAGGTGGGATTACTAAAGGGAAAAAACTTAGGTAAGATTATTATCGGCCAAAAAGAGAATGGTTGGATTATTAAAATCCATTTTGCCTAATTTCTACGAATGATATTCTAACAACTTTAAGCACCCTTGTATAGCAATGACAGATCGTGATGTTTATTTGATACTGTAATGGCAACCAAGGTTGATGATCTGAACAAATCTAGGCTACCAGGAAAATTACATGTGTGCCGCAACATTGACTACACTGGTTTGGAATGACGAAAGGATGCGGTGTAAGTGAAGATCATAATGGTAGGTTACTAGGTTTGGAGAGGGGTTGTACAAGGTGTTGATGATGAAGGTGGTTCTCACGGATAGACGATATGTGCAGTGGTGAAGCTTGAGCGAAAATCTTGGGGTCGAAACCGTATATACCAAAAAAAGATATAAGAATACTATATAATCAGAACTTCTTAGCTAAAATTTCGGAGGGTCAGACGCCCCCTCCCACCCCTATAAAGTTGCGCCCCTGGATATGTGGCAATGGCTTTAATTTGGTCAAAAAATAATATTTGTTAATCACTCAAACTTAAACTTATAGTTACATACTTACATATATAATTAGTTCTATTAGTAAACAGTTTTTTAATATATATATATATATATACGCGTATTTACTATTCATATATACATTTAAGTTTACGGTTTAAAAAACCAAGATTAACAATTCAATTAACAACCTGAACCTGAAACTACTTGCAAAAATCAAACCTGGTTAATACTGTTAAAAAGAGAACGTTAACCGTCACTTTAACTTATTTAATCAACCCGATCCATTTTTAGTGCATTTCTTTTCAAAGGCTAATAAAGTCGTCACAAACTCCCATGAGACTCTCTTTATGACAAATTCAGGATACTAATGGGGCACCCAGTCTTCCAGGTCCACCAATTCAGGGAAAACCCGACCACTCACCCTTTCAAAGGCACGACAGTATAATCAATAAAACTTGGTATCCTTCAAAGCTTAAACTTGTGACAATTAGACCCCAAATCACCTATCATTAGATCTCGATACCAGGTTCCATTTTTAGTGTATTTGGTGTCAAATAATCGGACCAAATTAGGTCTCAAACTTTATAACACAGTTTTTAGCACATTTGTGACCCCTTTCCGATTTCCAAGGTTGAACTGCCAAACAGATCCTTTTCCCATACACTATCACCTGAAAACATGGTCCCCACCTCCATCCTCCCAACCAATAAAGCACAAAATTAAACAATTAATATATTTGTGTGGTTTTAATTTAAAGGAACGATACTTCAGGGGTTTCAAGTGAAACACACCCAACCCATAAGCACACTTAGCTTTATTTCGGCAAACGACATCGTTTTCAATGCAACATCATAATGAAACGACATCGTAGTGGTTACTTTTTCGATTTCCATACGTTGGAAGAAACCCAATAACGTCTTTTTGTAGAAAGACCCCGTTCCCACTCACACACGTGCATTCCTTCATTAGTAACCTGTGCCTTCGTCTATAATGCGCCCGATTACAACGTTATAACTTTTTGAACAAAAAAAAAATATTATTTTTACTATATTATACAGTGGTGGCTAATATTTACTTTTTTTTTTATACAATGGGGTGAAACTTCGGGATGGGCTTTTTCCCAGTGGGATTGGTAGGCCAGAAAAGGGGGTGAAGCTCCTTGGAGGGGCCGTTAGCCGTGACTCTTATTTTATCCAAGAATTGGCAAGGCGGAGGGCATCGCGCGTGGTTGAACTTATGAAACTCTTGCCTTGCCTTAGGGATCCCCAGAGTGAACTCCTCTTGCTCAGGTCTTGTATGGGGGTTGCTAAGTTGCTTTTTGGGTTACGGACCTGTCAACCCTCCATGATGGATGAAGCGGTGTCATGTTTTGACAAGGGTCTAAGGGAATCCATTGAAGACATAGTGGTATGTGGGGGGCCATTTTTTGGTGACCTACAGTGGCGGATGGCGTCTTTGCCGATGCGTATGGGAGGATTAGGGCTCCTCTCTGCGAAGGATGTCGGCATATATGCGTTTGTGGCGTCGCGAGCTCAGTCCTGGAACCTTCAAAACCACATCCTACGAAATAGCGGGGTTTTCGGCGCAGACTTGGACTACGTGCAGGCCCTCGAAAAGCTAAATGACTATCTCCCAGGTTTTGATATTGGCGGTTTTTCTAACAAGGACACCCCCCCCCCCAAAGCCTCAGAAAACTTTGGCGAATGCCCTTTTTGGCAAAATCGCTCAGAGCCTGGGTGAGGATTTTGGTCTGTCCCCCCGTCAGAGGGCAGTTATTGAGTGCTTGCAAAGCTCCCACGCCCAAGATTTCTTGATTGTTATCCCGATCGAAGGTCTAGGCCAAAGCATGTCCGCTATTGAGTACAGGGCCATTCTTAAATATCGTCTGATGATCCCCATGTACCAGGAGGATGAAAGCTGTCCGATTTGCCGTAAGGCCTGCTTGGATGAATACGGGGAACATGCGGTTCATTGTAAGGAGTTACCCGGTTTCAAATATCGGCATGATTGGGTTCGAGACATTCTGTGGGACATTTTAAGACGGGCTGGAATCTCAGCAAAAAAGGAGGCCCCTGTGAACTTCCTCTCGGATCCAGCAGAAGGGAGATCCACCCTACGACCAGCAGATCTCCTTGTCTTTGGGTGGGCCGGGGGGAAGCATGCTTGTGTTGACCTGACGGGTGTATCTCCCCTAGTTGGGTTGAGGGATATTGACTTCGTAGCAGGGCAAGCGGTGCGGAAAGCAGAGGAAAAAAAGGTAGAAAAAACATGCTAAAGCCTGCGAGGAGAACCAACACGTTTTTGTACCCTTGGCTTTTGATACCTTTGGCTCATTAGCACCAGAGGCTACCCGTTTCCTGACCAGGGTCCAGCGGGTTATTAATAGTAGTGCCTCGTCTTCGGGTGGGCAAGGTTATGTTTTTAGTAGATTAGGATTTGCTATTCAGAAAGGGGTGGCGGCGCAGCTTGTTGCCCGCCTGCCTGTTATCTTGATGTAATTTTCTTTGTCCGGGAATTAGAAATTGCGTTTGATTTAAATTTTAACAATGTTTCCAGTGGATCGAAGTCATCACCGGTTCACCGGTCCGACAGGTCCAGCCATCCCAATGAAATGGCCCAAAAATAAAACCAAAACAAAAAAAAATTAAAAAAACCGGTTCAACCGGCCCAAAACCGGTCCAACCGCCGGTCCAGCGGGTCCGATATAGCAATCCGGACCAGCCGGGGATCCGTTTCCGGTCCAAGTTTCAAAACCTTGCATTTTAGAGTGATCTTGTTGACACACCCCCTCTACTCTCTATCTCTTTATACATATACATGTATATAAGAGAGAGAGAGGAGGTGTACCGATATTAACACATATTTCTAACAAAGAATCTACTGAGTGTTATGTAAGACTGTTCGGTGTGTCATGCGGGGAGCTCTTCCGGGGTGTGATGTGGCATCGGGGAAAGAAGGAAACACCGCCCCCCCCCCCCCCCGGTTTAAATTCGGGGAAAACGGGGAGAAGGCACCGATGTCACCCGGATCTTTTGATTGGCTTAATTTTTTTTTTTATTTTAATCAAACTTTATATAATAAAAAATGAAGGGGGATTGGGGGAATACCATTTCCAAACTTTGGGGGAGAAAATGGGGGAAATGATGTAGCGCTGATGTGGCACTTGGGGGAGTTGGGAAAAAGGGGGAGCACACCATATAGTCTAAGAGGGGGTACGCATAACAGCTAAAATCATAAACTTGAATTACAAAGGTAACATATGATTGTCTGGTACACCTATTCGTAACGCAAAATGACAAAGGAATGGTGACGTAGTGGTCTTTACAAAATTTGTGCCCCTCTCCAAATGGATCACTCTAATTGGCACAAAAAACTCCACAATTTCCATGGTATTTTGTACATAGCGCCATCACCAAAAAAATATCCAAAATTACCCTCAGGGGAGGCGTAGCCTAGCGTTATGGGGCGTTTTTGGGCCGTTCCACGCCTATTCCACTACAGGTTTTCAAACATCAAATCTCGTGTCGAAATCTTGTAATGCAAACATCAAATCTCGTATAAAACCCTGTCACACACGGTTTTCTAACCGGCCATAGCCGTTATCAACACAATCTTCGATTATATGAATGAGGGTGATAGACTGATAGATATTATTAGTTGCCAATGAAGCATTGTATTTGCACGTAAAAAAAACAAATACTAGTAATTCAAGTCACAAAATATCTTTAGATAATTATAATCATACTCATAAGAAATCAATGTCAACACAATTTTCAAAATTTAACATAGGCCGTAATTTAAAATTATTAACTATAATAATAATATAAGTAAACTAACTAGTAGTAAATTCTAGTAATATTTGCTGTTTCTCTTTATACGTAAACAATTATCTATTTTATTACATGTTACATTTTTACCATTTCCAATTAAAAAAAATCTAGTTGTCTGTCGGTTACCGGCAAGTCCGGTGACCATATCAAGATTTCGATACAGATTCCGCAAGTTTTCCAATCTTCGCAATAACCTCCGGCGACATTTTCTTAACCGGTTTCCGCTCCTTCACTAACCGAAAATCGAACCCAAAGACATCCGAAACGTCCTCGGAGCTCCACCCGGCTTTCTGTAACAACCCCGATAACCGATTAACTTTAACAAAAAGCGCATCAAGAACCGCCTGATTATCCAACAACACCATCTCCCCATCAAAAAAACCGCTCGAACCAGTCTCAACAATATCCGTAACATCTGAATCACTCCACCCACCCGCTTTCAACACCGACCCGATTTGACCCACATACGTATCCACCCAGTTCGGTACTCCGGTTCTTGGTATTTCGAAAAACCGGTCGGGTGAAGATGAACTCGAACAAGTCGAGTTCGAATTAGAGTTAGAGTTTGACTTTCGTTTACGATAGTCAACGGCTGCATCAGTCCAAAACTCTATCCATCTTGGTACTCTACCACCAGAGACAGCGTCAAGACTTCTTCGTCTAACATTCTTTAACATCAATCCGTTTGTTTTTACATTCCCGTTGTTGTTGACGTTTACGTTGATAATATTATTATGTGGACAGGGTTTAACAAAAAGAGTGGATTTTTCTCTATCAAAAAAATCAGACAAATCAACTCCGCAACAAAATATTTGATTCTCGTCAACGTAAAAAACCGGGTTACCCGCTAACGTAGGGTTACATGGAATATAACAGTGATTAAAAACGGGCACCAAAAGCGGTGCCCGTTTTAAGGCGTTTCTCGCTATTTTCATAGCTTTTTCCGGTTCGACCGGTCGAACTCCCCATGCTTTCGACCATAATGCGTTACGCGCAATATGGAACGAAATGGAAGCGATGGGGAGTTCGAGCGTGGCTCGAAGTTGTTGCCTGGCGGACCCGGTTGATCGCCAGTCCGGAAAACCGGGTCCGACAGGCAACCAGCCGAAAGAACGGCTTTTTAAATCGGGTGGGAATGCGAAGCCGAATTCGGCTTCGGCTTTTGCAAATTCCTTGTCAGTTAACCCGGGTTGGACTTGTACGTTGGAGTTTTTTAAATGAGCCAAGACTTTATCAGCTAAGGATGTGAATGATATTAGGCTGTTGCGAGGTGGTAGAGGGGTTGATGGTGATGACGTGGCGGCTCTGGCGGAGAGGCGGCGGAGGCCGGCTAGATGGGCCGGGTTTAAGCCGGTCATTCTTCTATCAACGTCAACCATTTTTGTTAGTATTTGGTTTTAAAGATGGAATCTTACTTTGGAAAGTTTCAAAGTTTTGAGTGTTTGATGTGTGGTTAGTTTATGGGAAGATAAAGTGATAAAGGTGAAGTGAATATAGGGGAAAGAAAGAGGGTGATAGTGGATTGAGGAGAGGGGATTGGTATTTGTAGCTAGAATAACGGTGGGGCCACTTTTGTAATTAAGATTTGGTTTTTTAAATTTGGTGATTTGTTTATTATTAAGATCTTGGAAAGAAGAGTTCATGAACATAGTTAATTGTTTGGTTGATATTTGTGTTTTCATCGATGTTTTTTGAAATGGTACCGAACATTGAACCGGAACTAAATGGCTTAAAAACACGTTTTCATTACATACAAATAGTCTAGAGAACAACATAATTAGTTTACGTGTAGCAATTGTTATAAGTTTCTCTTGTTATACTCTTATTTGCTCGTGAAAAACAATAACATCTTGTTTATTGATTTAGGTCTCTTGTATCATTTTGCAACAGACTCAGAGGGGGCATGGTTCCAACTAGACATGTACAAACTGGTTTTTTTGGTCAAACCGCTCCGGTTTATAACCCGGATCTGTTCTTTTATGAAGATAAAACCGGTTTTTATCCAAACGGTCCGGTTTTGGAACCGGTTTTTAGCACCAAACACTACCATCTATTGGAATTGATTAGGACCAGGTTTAAAACCGGTTTTTTTTGCCAAACCGGTCCTTCAATAACCAAAATACCTTGCTTATACCGGTTTTTTTCCCAAACCGGTTCTTCTCTCAAACCGTTTTCAAACCAAAACCAAACCGATCCACGAAACCACAAACCGCTCATAGGACCGATGTATATGTTGAAATGTGGTACATTTCATTATACAATTTAACATTTATTATAAACTTGTTGTCTTGAACATTTTGCATAAGTATTTTTTGAAGGATAATATTGTGCTTGGATGGTGAATGGATCGTAGAGAGTGCATTGGCTGATATAGAGTTGGGCTTGTTGATGGATGGATTGCTTGTTGATGGATTATGCTGCTGGATCAAGTATTGGGCCGGAGTTGCTGGTGTCTTAGCCCAAGATCATGTCATCAGTCCAGAACCTAAGATTTTGTTAAGTCAATATATTATCTAGCTGGCAATCCGTGTCATTGTCCAGCTAGATATCTTAACCGTTGATCTTATTTCTACGAATAGATCCTGGCCGTTCGTCTCATTGTGATTGTGCTTCTTCAACAGAAGGTTCTAGAGATCATATAAAAGGATTGTGTTTCTTTTCTTTTCGTCATTATTCAGATCTCATCATCTCTGTGTTTTCCTCTCAAAGTCTTCTCTCATACTTTGGCTAGATTAGGGTTTGAGTCTGAACAACTTGTTCTGATTCTTTTGTATCTGTAATCTTTGTAGTCTAGATAGTATTGTGATCTTAGAGATCAGAGAGTTGTGAGAGTTAGAGGTGATTGTTTGTACTTTGTACTTATTCTTGAAGATCAGTTAATAAAGTTGTGAGTATCTTTAGTTTAGTCTGATATCATGTTCTTTTGACATGGTATCAGAGTAGTAGGTTAGAAGAATCCTGATAGTGAAGGATCTTGTGGATCTGGGTTAGAAGAGTCCTGATTGTGAAGGATCTTGTGGATCTGGGTGTGACTTCCGCTGAATACTCTTTACTGGTTGATTCAAGAATCTTTGGATCTGTGTTGAAGCTGATTGATAGCTTGGATCTTGATTTGCATATTTTCTTTTGCTCTCTGATATCTAACCCTAAGTGAAGGTTAGGTATTACGAGTTATTGGAGAACCCTAACTTGGGCAAATCATTTGGTGAGATCGTTCCTTATTTTTGATTCTTGTTGGGTCAGTGTGTCTGTTCGTCTGTCTAGGTCTAGAGGCTCCCAAGTTAAGGCTTGCGTTGGCACCAAGAGTGACGAACCAACGATCTGGTCCCTGGCTTGGCTTCGCCTGTGTCTAGTATTGTTGATTCTTTTTTAGTTTTTTGTGGTTGTTCTTGATTGACTTGTGTGGCTCAAATTGGTTATCTGTGTGTGTAGATCTGTTAGTTTGTGTGTTACTATTTGTGCTATCTGTGCTTATTTGTGTTACTGAGTTACATTGATCACAATGGGTGATAATGTGGATCCCAATGCTGCCATTGGTGGTGGTGGTGGTCCGGTTGTTAACCATGGTGAGACCTTAGTAAGTAAGCTTGATGCTAGTGACCCACTTTATCTGCACCCATCTGATTCTAGCAATTTGACTATTATTAATATCAAACTTAAGGGTTCTGAAAATTATTCTATATGGTCAAATGCTTTAACTCTTGCTTTACAAGTTAAGAACAAATGGGGTTTTATTGACAAAAGTTGTATAAAATCTGAAACTGATAATGTTTTGGCTAGACAGTGGGACAAATGTAACTCAATTGTCTTAACATGGATTCTCAATTCTATTAGTGAGGATCTTTACATGGGTCATGTGTTTTCCAAGTCAGCCAGTGATGTATGGGCTGAACTTAAGGAAACATATGATAAAGTTGATGGTTCTGTAGTGTTTGATTTGTACCAAAAGATAAATTCCTTTAATCAGAATGGTATGCCTGTATCTGAGTACTATCATAAGTTGAATATAATGTGGAAACAGCTAGATCAAATTCTACAATTACCTGCTTGTACTTGTAATGCATCTAGAGAGTTTAATAACTTCAGTAATATGATAAAATTGATGCAATTCCTCATGGGGCTGGATAATGTGTATCAAACAGTAAGAACCAGTTTGTTAATTAAAGATGTTTTACCTACTGTTAAGGAGGCTTTTGCTATAGTTTCTAGGGAAGAATCCCATAGAAACTCTAGTGGAAACTCAAAAAAGGGACAAACAATTGGTTTTTTTGCAAAAACAAATCAGAGTCCTGACTTGTCTAAAAGGGTTGGTAAAAATAATGGACAAACACTTAAATGTACACATTGTAATAAAACTGGCCACTCAGTGGATAAGTGTTTTGAGGTTATTGGGTATCCTCCATGGGCTAAGGCAAGGGGTATGCAAAACAGAAGGGCAGTTTCTAATAATACATGTAATGATAGTATTGATAATCAGTTGTCTTCTTTGACTAGTGATCAAGTCTCTAAACTGTTAAGTCTGCTTTCTGATAAGACTGTTGATCCTCCTCAAAGTAACAATGTTTCAGGTAGTAATTTTTTACCATTCTGTTCTAATGTTTATGTGAAACCTGTGTTTTGTTTCAATGTAAATGGTAGGAAGTTTAGGATGGGTTGGATAATAGATTCTGGTGCCAATCAACATATGGTAACTAGTGAGCATGATTTATCTGATTATATAGATGTCTCTGATCTTAATATCCAAGTTAAACATCCTAATGGTACTAATGCACTAGTAACTAAAATTGGAACCTTAAAACATGGAAATAATGTGGTGTTACATGATGTCTTTGTTGTTCCTGAGTATTGTGTGAACTTAATTTCTGTTCACAAACTTGTTAAAGATAATCACTTATATGTAGGTTTTGATGAGTATAATTGTTATATTCAGGATTTGTCAACAAAGAGAACCCTGGTGACTGGTAGTCAACTTGAAGGGTTGTATTTCTGTGGTGGATCATATGTTAGTAATAAGGTAGGTATTACTAGTAAACAATATGATCTTTGGCATGCTAGGCTTGGTCACCCTTCTGATATAGTCATTAAAAAATTAGAATCTATAATAGGATCTGTTGTGGTTAAGGACCCTGATATGCCTTGTGACATATGTCACAAGGCAAAACAACACAGAGAACCATTCCCATTGAGTGAACACAAGTCATTGGGAATTGGAGACCTAGTTCATTTAGATGTGTGGGGTCCCTATAGAGTTCCAAGTAAGGAAGGTTATAGGTATTTTCTCACCATAGTAGACGACTATTCCAGGTCTGTTTGGGTGTGTTTAATGAAGCACAAAAATGAAGTTTTTGAAAACATACAAGAGTTTGTTAATATAGTAAAAAACCAGTTTAACAAAACTGTTAAGTGTTTTAGGAGTGACAATGGTTCAGAATTTGTAAACAGTAACATGTCTAACTATTGTAAGTCCTTAGGAATTTTTCATCAAACATCTTGTGCCTACACACCTCAGCAGAATGGAATTGCTAAACGAAAACATAGGCATTTGTTAAATGTCACTAGGTCTCTACTGTTTCAAAGTAACTTGCCTGTTAGATTCTGGTCTGAATGTGTTCTAACTGCCTCATACTTAATCAATAGGACTCCTTCTTCTGTGCTGGATGGAAAAACTCCCTATGAGCTTGTATTTGGTTTTAAACCCTTTCTTGATCACTTAAAAGTCTTTGGGTGTTTATGTTTTTCTACTGTACTTAATGAGTCAAATAAACTTAGTGAGAAGGCTGAAAAATGTGTATTCATTGGTTATTCCAATGAGAAAAAGGGATATAAAGTATATAGTTTAGAGTCAAGAATTATTTCTTATTCAAGAGATGTTAAGTTCTATGAAACTATATTTCCTTTTAAAGATAAAATGGTTTTTTCAAAATTTAATGACAACAGTGTTGTAGGCCTTGACTCACTGAATTTCTTTGATTTATATGAAAGTGAAAATCAAACACCCAGTGACCCTGAAGAGCCCAATGATGATAGAAGGGGTTCAGGTAGTAGTGATTCAGGGACACATGGGAATCAGCAGTCAACCTTGAATCCTTCTGAGACTAATGAACATTGTGGTTCACCAAGTCCAGAAGTTGATAAAGGCTTAGACAGGGCTGATCATGTGATGACTGAAAGTGATGAAGGCACTTCAAATTCTGAGGGCAATGATCAGTTCAGTCAAAGTGTTAGGAGAAGCTCTAGGGAGTCAGCCTTTCCCAGAAAACTTGATGATTTCATCATAGAAGGAAAGGTTAAGTATGGGGTAGAGAGAGTGGTCAATTATTCTAATTTGTCTTGTGATAATAGGGCTTTTGCTAGTGTGTTAAATAAATGTGTTGAACCTAGAAATTATAAACAAGCTTCCCTTGACCCTAATTGGGTAACTGCAATGAATGAGGAAATTGAAGCTTTAAATAGGAACAACACCTGGACCTTAGTTGATCTTCCTAAAGGAAGAAGTATAGTTGGGTCTAAATGGATTTATAAAATCAAATATAAGTCAAATGGTGAGATAGAAAGGTTTAAAGCTAGACTTGTAGCTAAGGGATATAGTCAAAAAGAAGGTGTTGATTTTGATGAAACCTTTTCACCTGTAGTTAAGTTTGTAACTGTTAAGACAGTTATGTCAATTGCTGTTCAGAATAGCTGGAAAATGTTTCAGCTAGATATTAATAATGCATTTCTTTATGGAGACCTAAATGAGGATGTTTATATGTCTTTACCTCAAGGATACTTTTCTAATAATGAAACTAAAGTCTGCAAACTAAATAAGTCCTTGTATGGCTTGAAACAAGCCCCAAGGATGTGGAATGAAAAGTTAGTAAGTGTGTTGTGCAGTCTTGGTTTTATTCAAAGTAAGTGTGATTATTCATTGTTTGTTAGAATAACTGGTACTTCAACTGTTTTGTTGCTTGTCTATGTAGATGACATTGTTCTAACTGGAGATAGTATAAGTGAAATCAATGATGTAAAGTTGTGTCTTAAAGATAAATTCATGATTAAAGATTTAGGAGAGTTAAAATACTTTCTAGGATTGGAAGTTCTTTCTGTGGATAACATTCTGTGTTTATCCCAAAGAAAGTACTGCTTGGATTTATTGACTGAGTATGGCATGCTTGCATGCAAACCAGTCAGCAATCCATTAGAGCCAAATCATGTCTTAACTAATATGTGTAATGAAAACTCAGTTGTACTTGCCAATATAACTGGTTATCAACAGTTAGTTGGAAAATTGATATATTTGTCCCACACTAGGCCAGATATATCTTATGCAGTACACTATCTGAGTCAGTTCATGCACAAACCTACAAATGCTCATTTAAAGATTGCATTTAGGTTGTTAAGATACCTGAAAAGGGCTCCTGGAAAAGGCATTGCCTTTAATAAGGACACTAACTTTGATCTTGTAGCCTACTCTGATTCAGACTGGGCTAAATGTACTTATACCAGAAAGTCTGTTACTGGTTATTGTATTTTTCTAGGAAGTAATCTCATTTCCTGGAAAAGTAAAAAACAGAGTACAATTGCTAGATCATCTGCTGAAGCAGAATTCAGGGCAATGTGTACTGCTTCTTGTGAGATTTTGTGGCTTAAAAATTTGTTATCTGAACTTAAAATTGAAGTAAAACTTCCTATTAAGTTAATGTGTGATAACAGTGCTGCACTATCCATTGCAGCAAATCCAGTATTTTTTGACAAAACAAAACATTTTGAACTTGACTTATTCTTTTTAAGAGAATTAGTGTCTAAAGGTATTTTGCATCTTTCAAAAATCCAGTCTAGTCAACAGATTGCAGATATTATGACTAAAGGATTGGGTGTTGGTCTACATGAAGAGATGTGTAAGTTGTTAGGCATGAAAGATGCTTTTGGATGTTAAATTGTGGGGGGGTGTTGAAATGTGGTACATTTCATTATACAATTTAACATTTATTATAAACTTGTTGTCTTGAACATTTTGCATAAGTATTTTTTGAAGGATAATATTGTGCTTGGATGGTGAATGGATCGTAGAGAGTGCATTGGCTGATATAGAGTTGGGCTTGTTGATGGATGGATTGCTTGTTGATGGATTATGCTGCTGGATCAAGTATTGGGCCGGAGTTGCTGGTGTCTTAGCCCAAGATCATGTCATCAGTCCAGAACCTAAGATTTTGTTAAGTCAATA
Organism: Ambrosia x helenae; assembly: GCA_030844895.1. Taxonomy (NCBI): domain Eukaryota; kingdom Viridiplantae; phylum Streptophyta; class Magnoliopsida; order Asterales; family Asteraceae; genus Ambrosia; species Ambrosia x helenae. Next base: position 19,345 of record JAUTDX010004219.1, on the reverse strand, counting down.
TATTATCTAGCTGGCAATCCGTGTCATTGTCCAGCTAGATATCTTAACCGTTGATCTTATTTCTACGAATAGATCCTGGCCGTTCGTCTCATTGTGATTGTGCTTCTTCAACAGAAGGTTCTAGAGATCATATAAAAGGATTGTGTTTCTTTTCTTTTCGTCATTATTCAGATCTCATCATCTCTGTGTTTTCCTCTCAAAGTCTTCTCTCATACTTTGGCTAGATTAGGGTTTGAGTCTGAACAACTTGTTCTGATTCTTTTGTATCTGTAATCTTTGTAGTCTAGATAGTATTGTGATCTTAGAGATCAGAGAGTTGTGAGAGTAAGAGGTGATTGTTTGTACTTTGTACTTATTCTTGAAGATCAGTTAATAAAGTTGTGAGTATCTTTAGTTTAGTCTGATATCATGTTCTTTTGACAGTATAGGGTCGGGTTCGGACCGGTTTCTCTCCAAACCGGTTTACCGGCTTTTTTTGGGTCCGGTTTTAAAAATCGGTTTTTTTGTAAACCTCTAGTTCCAACCCCAACAAAGTATTAAGGTTCACGTGTCTGAAAATCGAGTTAGTCTCGATTGAGTATGCACTCTAGATCTTTTAACTCAGGTCAATGCTTATTCTTATTTCTTGTAACTCCAACATGGGAGGAATGATTTAGCTTTGAAATTGTGATGTAACATAATCTCGAGGTAAAACTTGTTGTAAATTGGGGTCCATCATAGCAACTTATTGTATTCCCAGTTTGTTGATCGGAATAAAAGTGCCACTTTGCTAGTAAACAAAAACTAAATCGTAAGAAGACGGGTGTGTATCTAAATAAGACACATGTTCTATTTTAATTAAACTCTCAAGTATCTGACTCATCAATTCTGTTTTATCAAATCTTTAATTAAAATTTATTTGTCTCAGATGTAACGTGTGGTGCAGTTCCTTTTTGTATTGTATTTGTTTTCCTTTTAATAGTATTTGCTTATAAAGACACCCTCCTAGTCCTTACCATAATATGATAAGTTATATTTTCATTTGTATTATATGTAGCTACTTTTTATCATGAGAGATATTGGGGTATTGCTAGCCCATATACATAAAACAGAAAATTAAGAGCTTTTGAGATAAATGCTAATTTTTATCATCACGAATATGGGATATTGTTAGTCCATAACATATAGTAAGACAATAAAAATATCTCTTTTGTTGTTGATGGTGATGATAGAAATTAAAAACATGTGAGATAGTGCTAACTAAAATGCGATTAGGGGTGCTAGTATGTTAAAGTCTTTTAGTTGTTCGAAGAAGTTTATAAAAGAACGTAATCAAAGCATGTTTATGACGTTTTAAAACACAAAGTCGATTGAGTTTGATTTAACTAAACCAAGTTTTGTAAAGAATATAAAATGCATATAAAAAAGCTTAATTTCTTTTCTTTATTAAAAGTAGACGGTTTTAATATTGCTTTTGTGCTTCTAACTAATTATCGGGTATGTTTAGTGGAATGATATCAACGTAATTTAATGTGGAAGCGGACCCATCTCACTTTTTGGACAATGACACACTAACGTAAGACTACATGAATGATGAAACCCGTATTCGCTAAAACGGCAGCCGACTTCAAAGGATTTATTGTTTTCAAATTTAGAAAACAAAACAAACCCGACCCCTACAAACAACAAGAGACCTCAAAATCGACCCACTTATCCCACAATGGCATAGTGAGTAATTGGATCTATGGGTCAGCCAAACAAACACATCTTCTTTAATGAGATCAACAGTCTTCATAGGTTGAATAGAGTTGCCCTCGAACAGCTTACGATTTCTCACTACTACAAAAATGCCCTTTCTTGACACTTTTTTTATGACATACCATGTTTAATGACATGCAAAAGTGCATGTCATAAAAAAAATGTCATCTTTGATAAAAAATGATAATTTCTTGACGTTTTTTTATGCGTGTCAATAATTTTCCGTCATAAAATAAAAAGCATGACGGTTTTGAAATCAGCGTGTCATGGTTTTGTGTCACCTAAAAACTTAAATCCTTCTCTCTAGGCACGCTTCCCCATAAAACCTTCCCCTTCTCTCTCATAACAAAATAAACACATCAGACATTGCTCAAGTAAACCCTAATCGATGATCTACTCAAATCCATAACCCTCCTTCTCAAATCAAACCCTCCTTCTCAAATCAAACCCTCCTTCTCAAATCAAATCCTCCTTCTCCTTCATTACATTTATCGACTATCTACTCAAATCCATAACCTTCCCTCCTTCTCCTACTCGTTCCAAATCCTCAAATCAGATATCGCCTCCTTCAATAATCTGAAGTTTGAAGTTCAAATCAGACATTGCTCAAGTAAGTTTTCTGTTATTTACATTCCCTAAATGAATTGTTTGTGATTAATTTTGGGGGTTCTGAATTGGGTGTCAATTTAGGGTTTTTTCTTATGTAGTTCGATTCAAATTGACAGTTTTTTTTTATGTAGTTTGATATTAAGATATTTAGATTGTTGGTATTTTAACTATCAAAAACTTTCCTGGAGCGTGCAGATTATCGCCAGTTTGAAAGGGAAAGAGCTGTGCGCTTGGCTTTGTAAGCTAAGAGAAAATCCGATATGCGAGAAGATGATTAACTGCCAAAAACAAGCCAGGCAAGTGTCACCTCTTTGTATAACTAATATTATTCATCTTGCTGTGGGGGTTTAAAATGTTTTGTTTAAGTTGCTAAAGGTTGGTCTAGTCCCAGATGAATAAAAGTCGTTACCAACAATTTTGCTCATGATTTGGCCTAAAAAAATCAAAACTGAGTTCCAGTCAATTTTTTTTTAAATAGTAGTGCATCTATATGCCATCAAAGTATTGCAAACTCAGTTATTTTGCTTATTTAAGGTTCTACTTTTAGTTATTTGTGATTGAAGATTAGAATATCAATGAATATGTTGATGTGTTATTAGGGATTTTTTGGAGTTTATGGACATGGTGGTAGCAACTAGCAAGGAAGCATACGATGTTGAAAAAGCATTTCAAACTGTCTTGGTAAGAAAAATCTATTTCATCATTCTTTTTTTTCTTTTGTAATCAAGAAACACTTTTCTTTGACCTTGTAGAATACCATCTTACTTGAGAACAAATATTGTGAAAGTCGAACCATGGTTAAGTACTGAATTGGGGATGGTGGGTCAAAAACTCAAGCAAGTTAAATTTGGTATACAGTTAAATTGGTATTTGATCTTTTATCCATCATCTTAGCATACAACAACATTTGTTTCTTGGTCCTTTTTGTAGCTTTTTATTCGTTACGAGCATAGTACACCAGGACGACCTGTTTGTTTACTTGTACATTAATTATGCTGATTGCTTTATGATTTTAGTTTTAGCAATAGAGAGGCAATCTATAGCAGAAAGTAAGATGAAACCTGATGGTGGTGTTGTGGCTCAAGAAACTGATGAATCCAAGAAAGTCTTAAATCAAACGATTACTGTTAAGGAAATGGAACTGGTGCAGCCATCAAGATTCAAACAGCATTTCGGGGATTTCTTGTATGTGTTTTCTCCCAAAATTTATGATATTTGTAAAATATTGAAGTACTTCCATCCACATTTAACAAATAAATGCTCTTTTGACTTTTAAGGTCAAATCATTAACTTTCAAGATCTAAAATAATCATAGTTGTTAAAAGCCAATGTCTCTTGCGCTTAGGCCTCAGGCGAGGCCTATGCGCCTTGATCGAGTGCGCCTAGCCCCTTGGGATAACTATGAAAATAATGACTTTACCAAGTTTATACAAGTGTCACAAGGTAACTATGAAAATATTGAAGTACTTCCATCCACATTTAACAAATAAATGCTCTTTTGACTTTTAAGGTCAAATCATTAACTTTCAAGATCTAAAATAATCATAGTTGTTAAAAGCCAATGTCTCTTGCACTTAGGCCTCAGGCGAGGCCTATGCGCCTTGATCGAGTGCGCCTAGCCCCTTGGGATAACTATGAAAATAATGACTTTACCAAGTTTATACAAGTGTCACAAGGTAATTACCATAACCAGTTTCCATATTACTTTGAAAACAAGTGTGCTAAAGATATAGGAACAAATGAATACAGAATTTAACTCCAAAATTCAAAAGTTTGACCTGAAAGTCAACACATATAGCAATGGTTCTTGCATGGTGCTGTATGCAAAATGTACTTTTGCATGCAGTTAAGGTGGATTTGATACTTAATTGCAAATATAATCTACTGGTTTGTGGCAAATTAAAGCTAGCAGTATCAGTTAGATTTGATACTTCATGTATTTACTTGAAGATTAAAGCTAGAACAATGAGTTAGGTTTAATGCAAATTAGTTAGTGTGATATATGTTGATATAAATGTGTTAGAATTAGAACTCAGAACGAGGCTATAGCTCACTGGATTCGATCCTTATTGTTATAAATGTACTAGAATTCACAACTACAGCTCCTAAAGTTGCTTTCTTAATTTTTTGGGTTTAATATTTTGGGTTTAAATAATTGGCCGGCCTCGATTAATGTATTAATTTTATTGTTGTCTCAGGTTGGAGGAGGAGCGGATCATTACGGGGATGAAGACATGGATGCCGTTAGCGAAGAATGGTTAGGCTACGCCGCAACATTTATTTTCAAATGATCCAAACTTGTTTGTTTAAAGGCAATGTAATGTCGATACAATATTTTTGTAAACGTTAAACGTCTCGGATTAGTTTTAATTTGATAAATATGGCCGGATTATATAATGAAGTGATGTTTTTGTTATTAGTTTGCTAATTATTTTGCATATAATAAAATGGCTATAAATCTAGGAGGGTAAATATGTAATTTTATAGGAATTTTTTTTAGATTAATAAATTATGACACGTAAAAGAACGTCATAAAATTCTGTCATAAATTTCTGTCATAATACGTGTCAAAAAAATGTCAAAAAAAACTGTCATAAAAATGTGTGTCATTAAAAAGTGTCATAACGTGTGTCAATAAATGTTGTCATAAATGTGTGTCATAAACAGATGACACGCGAAAATATGTCATCTTAAATTTATGACTCCGCCATCCTTGACGTTTTTTTTCTTGTCATCAGACCCTTTTCTTGACACGCATTGCGTGTCAAGAAAGGCCTTTTTTCTAGTAGTGTCTGGTCCACCAAATCCTCCAAACCGAAGCATAGGGGACCGATAGCACAATACGTCTCAAAGTCTTGGAGCCGGGACAACGTTGCAGATACACCACAAGCTCAAACAGGGTGGAAATGTGGTTAGAGAATGGAATCTTCATCCAGACAAGAATCTCCCACCAAATACGTTTTTAAGGTCCGTTTGGTAGCCTAGATCACATAGATGGTTTATAGTCTTTTATATTGACAAAATTAACTTTACAAATAAACAAACCAATTAAGTAGTTTTTTACCGATTAATACTACCTCATATTATCTATTAGAGCATGTGTAGTGCGTGGCAGCTGAGTCAGCATGGAGAGATAAAGTGAAAAAGGGGTGTAGTGGTGGGGCTTTATATATAAAGCCCCTTTTAATATTTTATTATATCTTTTAAAATAAAAAAATAATAAAATAGAGAGAGGGGGTGATGTGGCTTGATCTGATTGGAGGGGGCATATAGCAAATGGCGCTATATTCATGGAGCCCAAACCAGAATTTTGAATATGGAGCCCCCCTGTAATGGTGTAGCAGGGGCGCTATTTTTTTCCCTCTATCACGCCCCACTACGGGTACTCTTAGGAACATTTGTTCTATCACTTTTTTTGGATATATGTCCCACTGTCCTAGAATTTTTTTTATCATGTGAAGATGTATTTTAAAACAGATATATTTTAACAAGTATTTTTAAGTTTGATTTTTATTTTAAAAATAATTACACAAAGAATTGTAAAATACTAAATAATTGGGTAATGATTGAAGGAGCATGAAAGGTGCTTCAAACCACTACACCTATTCTTGACTAAAAATGCTCATGATGACGTGGCGTCCACATGGCAGAAAACGCCCTTTCAGGACTTGAACCACTACACATGGTCTTAATAATTAAAAGGTAGTATTTAGTCTAAATTGTTGACATGTAATATTTTAATATTACCTCTTAATCATTTAGACTTAAGGCTACGTCTTAATTATTAATTATTAAGAGACTATCAAACAACAATTAAATGATATTAAAAATCAATTAATTTAATACTAGTGACGGCGAGTGACGTATATATCTATTTTATATTTATGTGTGTCTTGTTTTTTTATTTTGTTAAAATTTACTTAAAACCATATAATACATACATGATCATATTATAAGTATCAACTTTTCACTTACGTATTATATTCGGGTTTTTTTAATAAAATAAAACAATATAATAGACAACAACTCTCGTTAATAAATTTTATTTCGTGTATTTGTTTCATTGGTACTATATTTTATACACTTTTTATGTCTATTGTTATATTGATTAGTTTCTATCTATAAAATTTTGATAACTTGTTGGTGTATTGTATAGAGTATACCAACCGCTACAACCAAGTATATAATATTAATCAATTTTACGTAATAATAAAAAATACGGGTCTTCCATCAAAACGCTTGAAAACTTTAACAATCAATTCAATTCATTTGCAAAGAGGATGATTATCATTTAGAGTACGCAATATCAACGACTATCAGGATGATATATTCGAGAATGCAACCCAGGAAACACATGCCACTACAACAAAAATGGGTTTTTAGTATGCACAAAAGCGTCCTAACATGTTATTTTATAGGACCTTTTATTTAATAGGACCACCGGTGAAAGCGTTTCAGGACGATGATCGCTTCTTCTTCCACCCTAGTGAGGACCTAATGTCAAGTCACGAATGTTCCAAGGGATGAGAATGCAACATAGGAAACACAAAATGTCAAATTATTACGTACAATCGAAACAAGACTACACATGACAATATTCAATTTGGAAACTATACAATTCCACACAAAACACGAATATTTATAATGTCATTTTTACGAACATCCGACGTATTAATTCATAGAGTTTTGTCATGGATCGGAATCTTTCTGAAAATACATATGCAAACATGAGTTTGTACAAAACTTATATAAATGTTATACATGCATACGTATGTGTAAATGAGTAAGTGTGGATTCATTTATTTCAAGATTAAAACATATGTATAAACATGGATTTTCACATACAAACTTATAGATCAAAACTATGTTTTTATTATACAAATACATTTGAACTCTCCACTATATATATATATATATATATAAAATCGATTTCATATGTGTGTAGATGTGAATGAGATTAAATAAACTTATCATTCATACATACATATACATACAACACATATACTCATACATGTGTGTGGATGAACAAAACAAAACCAAATCTATCTAACATATATACATATATACACGACATGTGTATGTGTGTGTGTAATAAAAAAGTGAACTCACATGCATACATACATATACATAGGCGATACATATACCTATGTGAGAGATCAAAACAAACAAATATCATACATATATACATACACACGATGCATGCATACATGTGTATGTGTTTGAAATCCTCTCATGCGCAAACAACCAAAAACCCTAACCCATGCTTTGCTCCAATATAGACCCTTAACCATCCTACAACTTAATCCAAAGCATTATTGACTTCCATTTTTGCCTAATCCCCTTCCCAAAAAACGGCTCACCTTCCCTTAATGTGTAAGCATGCATTTGTAGCTACCAAGGTCAACTAATTATACTAAATAGGCAACTTACTTTTGCACCACCACATTCCATAAATTTTGACTATCCAAATCAAGCCCACACCATCCTACATCTCTTCCTCCCTCCCCCTCCCCCTCTCTCTCTCTCTCTCTCGATCGATCGATCGACTTTATATACATGGGTCGGATGCCCATCTTCCTTCACACCACAACCTTTGAAACATACTAACTCTTAAGAACCAACACTTCCCCTCCCTCTCTTTGTTTCGGTTTGACCCAAACCCCCGCCCAAAGCCCTCCATAACCGTAAACCCTCACCAGAAACATAATCAAGAGTATTCTATAGTCTAGGAGCTATATTGTGGAAGCAAACGATGAGAACTCGACCCATATTCACTTGTTTTTTGGTTCAAGCTTGTGGTGTGTTAAAACCAATCCAAACTTATTTCATTTTCTAAGTTTCACTCGATGATATGTTCACCCGAAACTATAATGTAGGTCCTTGGAATGGATCGATAACAATCCACATCAGATCTATCTAGGTGCAGAATCCCTTGATAGACATTTATGCAAAAAATGAATCAACCACAATGATAATGAACACGATATTACTTATAAACTGCTTGTCTATTGATATTATTTCAGTGGAACCAATACCAATTACAAGCTAACTACTGACCAACCCCAGCCTACACCCCATGCAAGGTATTTATACTTGCATGGGCCTGATCTATAAACAAAGAAGATGACTACGAACAGAATAACGAAGATGCTAAGAGCATCTTCGTTGCCCATCATCTTCGCCCATTATCTTCTTTGTTTTCTATCTTCTTTTTTTGCTAGGGTAACACACAAAAGACTATCATACTTGACTTATAACAACGTCAAGTATGTTACAATTAACCTATCAACCAAACACAAAAACGATACTAATCTAGAGAAGCGTTTGTCACACAAACATGCACTAACATATAATATTAATGAGCATGCTAACTAACAAGTTAAAGATGATAAAATAACAAGAATGCGAACATATACATACATAACCGTATATGGACATATATGTTACATAAACATAGCCATGGAACTTTAAACATGATAAATATACAAAAGTTCTTAGTCATGGGGAAACATATGTTAAATATCCTCAACATGTGTTAACACTTTACAAAACATGAGAAACATATGTTAAATGAACCACAACGTGTGTAAATGCTTCATTAAATGTCACACACCACCTAGGCGAAAACACGGGATGCAACATCGAATGATTTCCAAGCACTAAGATCAAACAAGCATCAATTAATTTAAAATAGGGACTTCCATTAGACAGCGTAGTTCCACAAACATTAAGTTAAATTGTCTTAAATAAAACCACTGTATGAAATTGTCAACGATAAAAAACAATACAACAACGGTTCAAAAGGTAGTATCCCATGATGCTCGCACGTGACCCCTCCCAAGTTCCATGCCTCATGCTAGTTACCTAAAAAACATGCATGTAAAAATATAGGTCAACATAAAGTTGGTGAGTTCACGGGTTTCAAATGAATGGACATGTAATCCAAAACCGACTAAATTACTGCCTAGCTAGGTAAATAATTAATATGTGATTTGACATGAGCCCATAACCAAACCTTGGCATGTTGTGCCTCGCCCATTGCACACTCAAGACAATGAATAAATGTGAAATACAAGCATTCTCTTGATATCTGTCATCCGGTCACAGCGACTGAACAAGAGTGGGGGTGTCAACCCAATAGATCTATTCCATTGTTTCTTGGCTAAGTCCATAGCTAATGGTTATGGTGTGATGTATGACACGAGGGCTTTATGGATCCTGAACCTTAATGTCTCATGTTCACATAATAGTCATAATTGTAACTGAAAACTCTACGCATGTTTCCCCCGAAAAATGTAAAAAGTGAAAAGGGGTCGTGAAAAACTCACCTGATGTCTGGATGCTAAACTGGATTGTGTCTGACGTGGAAATGTCTGGACTGGGATGCCCTAAATTCATTAAAGGCAACTTAAGTCTATGGTTATACTATTTACCATGCATTTGTTCACCCGACTTGAATACCTATGGACCATGTGTTTCTATACCACTATCCATATATGTCATACACTGTATGCATTGAAAAAGGTCTCTTTTGTCGTTATTGAAATCAGTGTTAGCCATTAGTGGCAAACAACTGTACTGAATTCCTATGTGTTATTATGCGGGTTGGTTGTTTGTATCCAATAGTGACATGTTAACCTATATTTCGGCCATTTTGTATCAAATTAACGCCTAAAAGCATTTTGCCTTTGTTAACACATACCATTTGATTAACATATGTTTCCAAGAAAACTCTAGTGTTAAAGCTCATTAACATATGTTTTCGGTTACTTTAACACATGTTTCCAAAATCACCATTTTGTGTATGTTATAACTTTGAGTGCAAAATCTTTCTCTTGGGCCTGGTCTCGACCCTATACATACACGCTTACACTGTTGTGTATGTGTGTGTGTATGTATACGTCGGTGTTCATGTCCTAGAGTGTATATATACCCATACGTATGTGTGTATGTACACGAGTATACATATTGGACTTTTGGTATAAAACTTGAATGTTTAGTTGATTTTACCTAACTTGAATCGTGTATGGTGTCATATTCGTGGGTGAGAGGGCTCGGGTGAACCAAGAATGCAGTCAATTTATTGAGAAAAAGGGAAGTTGGTTCGGTTTACTTACCTTGGGTGTAGCCGAGAGGAAAATAAAAGAAATGTGATTGTTCCTTCCACACTGTGGCTCCTAGTGCTCGATGTTGGCTCGTGGCTAGCAAATGATGATGGTGATCGCTCGAACAAGACCCTCTCGGGTCTGTTTGTGCTCGGCCGAAAGAAAACAAAGGAAAAGGAAGTGAGGTGAAGGTGTGTTTAAGTGTTTAATGCTCAAAGGTGTTGTGTGGTGATTCTTGGGAACCAATCGGCCCCTATATATACATGAGAGAGAGGGAGAGAGAAGCATGAGGTGTTGGTTTGTTTAGGAAGGTCAAAACTTATGGATTGTTAGATCAAAAAGGTGCTTAACTATCTTGGTATAATAAGTTGGCTAATAAAATTTCTTGGTTTATGTAGGGTGGTGGTGGCTGCTTTTCTTGGGAAGGATCAAGGGAGTTTTTGGTTGGTCAACCAAGCATGGAGGTCATGGAAGGCTCTTGTAGTTTCCTTTCTTGTATAAGTCTCTAGATTAGTGGATTGTTAAGATAAGAATGGTGACTTGTATGTTAGTGTACATATGCGTATCTATGTATATGTAGTGTGTGTATAGTGTAAGCTAGTAATATGTCCAAAGTCACACTTGTTCTTGCCTTGGGAATGTATAGGCCGATTTCTATAGTGATTGGTGGATAATTTGGGAAGTCAAAGTTGCCTAGATCCATGGGATGGGATGAAAAGGTTTCTAGTTGGTAAAACACATGGGTTTTTTAGACTACTGGATTGTGTTGGTGTGTTTGGTTGTGTATGGCGGCTTATAGCCGATTATGGGGAAAGGAATTATGGTTTTTGGATAGTCCACATGGATGGGATGGATTATAGGGTGGCTATAGTTCCATGTTAGTGTAATTCATAGGATTTTGGGAAATAGTTTGGAAAAGAATGATGAGTTAGTGTGTGCATGTGTAGTCGATTGGATGCATAGATAGATAGATGATTTGTTTGTCAATGTGGGAGCTTATTTGTGTGTATAACCGTGTATGTATGTATGTATGTATGTGTATGGTGGATATGTGTGGTCGAGTGTGTGTATGTGTGAGTGGTAATGTATCTGTTTGATTCTAATACTCACACAAGTCTATATGGATCGAACATATATATATATATATATATATATACACACACACACAGACACACACACATAATTGTGCTCTTGGAACTTGGTTAATATGATCGTCCATGCGTGTACATTTATATACATTCATGCATCGATTGGTATGAGGTTATGTTGATTGTGGTTAAACCTCACACGCATGTGTGTGTGTGTATATATATATGGATATGGCCGAAAATCTAGTGATTAAGTGATGAATCAATTCATGAGGGTATGATGTTCCTGAATATTGTGTTAAATTAGTGGTAATATGTGCATGGATTGTTGATTGAAAACATTGCGGTGTTAAATCCATACAATGTCTTGTGTCAATTTATGTTTGAACATATTTTGATTTGTCTTGTTAACTCATGGTATTTATGTCTAGAGAGTTAAATCAACGAATGGTGAAATTTCATGATTCCTTGTGTTGGATATTCACAAAATGTCTCGTGAACGTATGGGTTTACATGGCTAAACAGGACTCTGTAATGAATATCTGAACTACTATGGGCTTTGCTAGACTCTGGGTGACACATGTACTGTAATAAAATGCATAATACACTACAGGAATTGACAAAATGGTGAGAGTATGGATCATGACCTGTGATTTCGGCGGGTGTCACATTAAACATAAGAACTCCAAACATATGTTAACATGTGGTAATGTGTGGTAACATGTGTCGTGTGTGTAAACTTGGTTTTAACTAAGATAGTTGTTTTTACGACTAAAACGAACGGATCTAACGAGGAATTTCTAGATCTACAAGTTAAAACTATATGTCTTTTGAATGAATAAGTGATTTTATGTAACAATAATCACATATTTGGACAATAATACAACGTACACGTATCGGTGAACAACTTTCATGGTAAGTAATCGAGTATACGAACTTAAGCTGTCCTTTAAATTCTAGGGCACTTTAGTTAGAACTCCATGTCATTCGGGCTTTTCATGATTTGCTAGCTTACTCGCACGGACACAAGGTGAGTTTCACGAGCCCCTTTTACTGTTTTCATACTTTTAGGGGAAAAACATGCTACACTATTCAAGTTACAAACTGTTTAGAGTGAATTCTATCATGACTACCATGTGAAACATGAGACAATCGGTTCATGAGCTCAATAGTTCTCATACATACATTTCACTGTAACCATTAGCTATCGATTAGCCATGGAACACTTAAATAGATCTATTGGGTTTGACACCCCCACTCTTGGTTAGTCGCAATAACGTGTTACATACAAAAGAGTGCTAGTATTCTATGATTTTTACATTGTCTTTATTGTACAGTGCGCGAAGCACAACAGTCAAGAGGTTTGTTTATGGGACTCATGTTGGCACAATAATCATTGGCTTAACTAGCTTTGATTGGTCACACACGAATTTCACTAACTCTACTTTACGTACATTTAAACATGTGAACTCACCAGCTTTATGTTGATAAATCTTTTATGCATGTTTTTCAGGTAAGTGATTTGCATGCATAATGGGACTTGAGAATCGGTTTGAGCATGCATTGTGTGATACCATCTTTTGTGGGGTCTTTCTTGAACAATCAAACATTTATGTGTGTTTTCTTGGTGTTCTACTGGTTGAAGACAATTTTTACTTATGTTTTGTAAAACAATTAAGTATTTGGTATCAAGTTCGACGTTACATCCAGTGTTTCCGGCTAGGCGGGGTGTGACAGAAAAACACCAAACACAATGTAGCACACCGATTAATGGCGAAATCATCAGGGTACACGATAGTGACGATTGTTCAATAGCTCATGGACTAAAAGTGTAAATATATTTAAGCAAACCAAATTCCATTACATTGAATCAAACCAAAACAAAATGTAACAGGTCTCAAATTGAAATCAGAATCAAACATAACATAAGCAAAAGTTTTATGTTTTATTAAATAAGCACTAGGTCCAAGCCTAAGCGTGATTGCATGAAAAATCAAACTGCACCTGAAACATGTACAAAATAATTTTGTCAACACATGTAATATTATAATGCATTGGTGAGTACACCAATTTTTTATACGTATAATAGCCCCCAAAAGGTGATTCCCGATTCTTGTGCTATACTATTTACAATTATGTAACTAGTAGTACAAATGTTCAAAATCAAGCCTATAAGAATCGAGAATCAAGTGTCGAGAATCACATAACAATGACCAAGGCTCTTTCAAAAGAAGTCAAACAAGGGATATATATCATAGTATTATTCATTGTGATGTTCGGCTTAAAATAAGTTAATGATTTTGACAAGGCATAAGTACACACAACTAACATAAAGCAACACGTAAGGCACATATTAGAATCACGTTTAAAGAGATTTGCGTTTAACATAAAGTACATGTATCACCCCAAAATAATAAAAACAAGAAAAAGGGGAAAGATATACTCACAATTTGCATAGAGATTTGATTCTACCAAACGGTTAAATGATAAATATCCCAAAGGATTAACCTAAAGGGATAACAATTTGTAAGAGAATGAATCTTAAAGTCTAAGCTATCGAAGATTGGACACTTAGGGTTTTATAGACTAGATTTTGGGATTCTAGGTTTTTGAATTAGGCCTTAATTGGTTTCAAATAATTTTAATATTTAAATAAAATTTTTATAACTCAATTATCTTTTAACAATTATTTCAAATTATGAAGGCGTGTGAAATAATCAAATGTGTAAATAATGAAACGACTTGAATTTGAAATAATTGATTTTATGGAAATTAAACATGAAACAAAAGTAGAAATAAATAATAAATAAATATAAAAATTATAAGTAAATTTTATTCTGAGATTAAAAAAGTATTTAAGAATTTTAAAACTCATAAATTTGACATTAATATTTTAAATTAATTTATTATTGTTAAAAATATAATAATTAGGTATTAATACAAATAAAGTGTAAAAATTATTTTCTATATTATTTTCATTTAAAATAGAATTTTAATTGAATATAATCAATTAAATGGCATTAAATTGTCAAAATAGGTAAAAATATTTTTTTACACAAAATAGAATTACCAAAAAAGTTTTATATAGTTAGAAATAATTCCATAAAAAATTTGGTATTAAAATGATTAAAAACAAATTTTTAATAAATTAATTATGGTTTAAGACACATAAATACATTAAAAATAATAAATAATTTTTTTCTGGAATTCAAAATTATAAAGATCAAATTTTGGGTTTAAGATGCTAAGATAATTTTTATAAAAACTTTGGAGAAAGTTTACTATTTTTAATAATTAATGAATTTATAATAGTTATTTTGTAAAAACAAAGAGGCCGCATAAAAAAAATACACAGATCTGGTGCCTGGGGGACTTGTACCGGCGACCATTCCCTTGAAAAGCCACGCCCAGATGTGTGTTTGTTATATGTTTTGAATCGATTAGTACTTTATACAAAACTTAGTTACAACAAAAATCCCTAATTCAAGATTCTAAAGCTTAATCCCCAATCCCACCAATTGAACTCAAATTCGATACAGTTAACTAATGAAATCATAGGGTGTTTATTCCCTCTGACATAATGAGTTAAAAAATATAACACAATGCCAAGAAATATAACACAATGATGAGGAAAAAACGATACAATGAATCACAAAAATGACACAATAACAAAAATAAAAAAAAAGACACAATGCTACATAAAAGACACAATTATCTAACACAAATTTTAAAAAACTACAAGTTAAAAAAAACAAAAACTCAAAACTAAAACAAAAACTCAAAACTAAGATCGTAGGGTTCGTAAGACGGTTTCGATGCTGTTTACTAAATGAGTTTGACCGAAGTCCATTTAATTCCCTTTCCATAACTTTCTATTTTTCTTTCGCTATGTATTTGATCCTAACTCTAAACATCATTATATTTATTCTCATAATTTAAGATAACATTTTTTTCTGACTCTTATTGATTTGTTGTTTCGTGAACTTAAATTGATAGCTATATTTAAATTTTAGTAAAAAAGAAACTGATATTTCATAAAAACGTTTTCTTATCTCTACTACATTATAAAGAGTGAGCAATGGGCAAAGATGTCCAACTTGGTAAAGTTAAGATGGGATGTGAAAAGCCATGTGCTTTAACCCTCAAATGTCATATAAATCTTCCCCAAATTACCCTTCAATGCATTAAGATACTTGTACCATGTAGTAGAGATAAATAAAGGTTTATTTTCTAGATAATTAAGTTTCTATATTTGCTCGCAAAATCCGTTCAAATTCTTATATATAATATCATGTGATGTGGTATGACCACAAGCTTAAAATAATTATATTCAACAAATATTAATTTTACATTTTCTCTCTTTCTTTAACATTGCATATGTTTATATAAATATACAGTGTCGTTCATCATGAGAATTGCTAAACAAATTACTTTATCTTTATCTTTATACTTGCTCTCTCTTTATTTTTATTTATTTTTCTAGGTCACGCATCTCTACTATGGTGAACCATCAGGCGTTTTGTTCTACTCATAATCATCACCATCAAGTCAATACTACATTATAAAGGAGGAGGCATGGGCAAATATGTCCAAATTGTTCAAAGTTAAGATGGCATACCAAGAGTTTCTTTACAATTTTCTAAATTTTACCATTTTTCTTCCCTAAATGCCCCTAGAAGATAATTAACTTTTATATGAAAATGGAACTCACCCAAACTAAATAAACACACGGGATAGCAATATTTTTGAACAAATTTCATATAATGGCGATGAAATATAATAATTTATGTTACTACAATGAACAATCTTATCTCAGCTAAACTTGTATGAATTTTAAAACTTTGCCATAATAATATCTATATTATAAACCCTTTTCATATATATGCGTCTACCCAGCGGCAAAGTGGACGGGATGGTTCGGCTCACTGGCTACATTGGGCAATTTTTTAGCTGCTGGGTCAAGTTGGGCAATTCTATTACAAAATTACAAATAACAACTTTTAATTTCTAAATGGACAATGACCTTCATATGATAGTGTATACAATATCATATTATTACTACATGTTTTTGTCATGTAAATGAACTTTATCATTTAGCAAAGTGTCTTCAACGGAATGATTATGTGGATATGCAATGTCCAGACAACTTACACAAGAGTGATGTTTATCTATATATTGGTCTGTTACAGTAATATACCTTTAGTTTATTAAGATTTGTTAAAAAATGGGTACATGGTTTTTGTGGTGAACTACAATCAGTTGTAAGTGGCGGTGCACATTTCTTTTCCTTTCTTTCTACGAATACTTGTTAAAACATAGTGTGCACATTTCTATTCTTTTTTGCTTAACTTGCGGCAAAAAAACCTAAGTATCATAATGTTATATTGCAACCCATTTGTCGATCCCACTGTAACGCGCGGGTAAACCCACTAGTTTCTACTAAATATTTTCAATAATTTTTTAAATGCTGAAATGCTTTTAACGAACTGAACACACGTCTATAGCCTTTTATGAAAGATCAATTTCTTTCATATTTTATGAAATATTTTTTGTTGAACTTTTTTTTTCACTAGTAGCGGCAGAGTCAAAAGTTTATTTTTCTATATATGGTGTCATCTTTTCAATATCGGTGTTTATAATAACTCGGAGTTAAAATTTTTAGATCGGCTCAAGTAACATAATTAAAAACCATATCATAACAAAAGTACAATATCATTGAAAAACACAAAAGAAATCCAAAGTTATTTGAAATATATAAAAAAAATACATCTTCTACTTGCTCCAATGTATTTTCATGTTTTGAAAACGATTCATAGCGTCTTTAATTTCAACTTCATAAAGAACTTTTTTCAGTATAACAAATGATAGCATCACTCAAATAATCATCACCATCTGATTTCATAAAACCGCCTTAACACTTATCCAAGAGACACGGATTCAGGAGGCCTTTTATTTTTTTTTAGTATTGGTTTAACAATTAAATTAACTAACTGAAAATGAGCTATAACTGTTATTGGGTTATAAAGGTTAGAAAAACATGGTCTTTTAACTATTAAACTTTACTATTTAAAAAAGTAACTAATTAGGCTTAATTTTTAAACTGTAAGTTTATCTATTATGTAAAACGTTTAGAAAAAAGAAAACAATTGTGTTGTTGCAAAAAACATAGTGTCACTTGTAAAAAACACAATGGTGTCGCTCGTAAAAAAAAAATAATTGCTTCGTTACACAATACATATAATACACAAATCTGAAGGACGTCGGGCGATACCATTGCCGAGTATGTGGCTCTGCAATATGTAAGTGCTACGAAACCAACCAAGTCCCTGTTCGCTGTTGCGCACTGGATCAACCCCACTAGTTTGTATAATATATTACCATTCCGCAAAGGTAAGATAATTTCTTAAATATATTTCTTGTTGAAACGAGATCTAGACACGTGAACATTTGAAAAAGCAAAAAAAAAATAAAAATGAAGAGGAGCAGGTAAACCGCTGTGGAAGTTAATGAAGGACTTAATGGCTAAGTTGACTCAGTTACATTACAGTCACATGTATTTTTGTCAAAAGCGACCGCACATAGGGACTAACATCGTGACTCACCGAACCAACCTCATGCTTGGACTTTCTCACCACCATCATGCTTAGATGATTGACCTTTTGGCTTTGCCTTGCTCTTTTGATCGTGATTTGTTTTGACCAACTTTTTTAGGACATAATTTATTCATAAATCACTTAACTATTAGCTACCAATTTTTATATGTCATTTTTAGATCACCCGGTTGGTTAAGTTTTTATGTTGGCTATTACTAAAAATGTTTTATTTTTTTATTTTTTATTTTTTGGGTGAAAGGGAACAACACCCCACTAAATTTGTAGCTTTTGTTTTTATAACGGCTAACTCAACATCTTGCTTTCACTAGGTCGACTGACAGATTTATGTATGTTTGATAGCAAAAATCTTGATCCCCCCTCTTAATAATTCTATCACGTCTAGTGTCACTCTTCACTCTTTCTATGATAATCCTATATAGATGTAAATTGTCATGATTAAAAGATCCATTAAATAAATAGAAGGAAAGATACCATCATGAGATTCGAATATACAAATACTGAATACGGTGTCAAAAAGTGAATATACTGTATCAATTTTCAAATAAATTTATTTTTAAATTTTGGAGTTTGGGTTTTACGTGTTGTTTTCTTATATGAACATGTCACATTTATTCTCCTATATATATTAAAAGAAAGAAAGTTTAAAAGCGTGTCTCTAAACGCCGTGTTTCGAGGCGTGAAGTGGGATAAAAGGGATATCAAATTGGGGTTTTGATTAAGACATTTTCTTTTCATATCGAAAAAGTATGAAAAAGAGGAGGCGTGAAGCATTTTATCATCCACGCATCGAACTATTTTTCTGAAGGACCTCATCTTCGCTAACTTAAGCCAACTATTTTTTTTTATTTAACATGCTAGAAAAAAAATGCCATTGATCTATTTTTTTGACAATTTTCATTTTACCGTGCAATTTACTCTAGTTATTATTTTCCTTTATCTTTAACTAATTTACATTTTCACCGCTAAACTTCTGTAAAGTTATCATACATCTTTTAACCTAAATAAAGTTATTTTTAAACTAATTTAAATTATAGTTACCAACCTTTGATTAGATTATTTACATCCCTGGCACTTTAATAAGTATTTTTTTAATATCCTTATGTTTTTCTTAATTTTTTTTTCAATTTAAATACTTGTAGTCTATTTTTTAAGTTTCTCTTTATAATCCATTCTCACTTTTATCTTTGGAAGG